>JACVEI010000053.1:0-41409 GCA_018115615.1 Pestalotiopsis sp. DP-2020a | reverse complement strand
CCCCCCCCCCCCCCCCCCCCCCCTTTGGCATACCTTTCGGTCATACCATGTGGAAGGAAAGACGAAAAAAGTTTCTGCGGTTCCTCATATAGGACATGTGATATCTCCCCAGCCAGGTGTAGGTATGTTCTGACAGATACCGACCTGGTAAATTATATAGCTTACATCCAGTCCAACCCTCGAAGACCGCCAGAGAGAGAAACTCATACGGGGCAGCATGGCAGGCGACTGACGAAGAAAGTGAGATTTTTCCGCCTATACTCAAATGCATTGCCAGCAACGCACTTTTACGCAGAAACGTCTTGATTGTGCTCTAAAAATTAAATAGTCTTATTTTTTTATTTTTTTTAGTTAAATTCCGTTTCTTCGGAGATAAATTTCATCCCAATATCAATCGTGGCAGCCGGATGATATGCTACGGTGAAATATAAATGAGTAGATCTATTCTCACTTTATTTTGCACCCGCTCGAGTACTCAAAATCATCAAGATACAGGGCGAATGAACAACAACTATGTGCTTCACAGTCAGGTGGATTGCTATAAAACACGGTGATACATTGGAATTAGGTAAAGCTACACGTCTGCCAGTGAAGCGACGGCTACTGCGTACCTGGTCAAGAGGTAACAACAAACAACACCCTCACGCACTCATCTGTCCAGGTACTTGGCGTTATACCTTGACATGGCAACTTATCAGATACAATCCAACTAAGAGAAACCAAACGTGAGGGAGGGAAGGCCTCGCGTTTATTCCCCCACCCCGTGAAAAAGAGCGTGACCCCGGCGTTCAACACAAGAAACGTCTGTACAAAAGTAGTAAAAGGTGTATCAATCAATCTCTTGTGTTCCCCATGTTGGCCACGCCAGCACGCACCCCTCTGACCTGCTTGTGGAACCGCCCCGAGAAAACTCGGTGCAAGTCTGCTCTCCTCTCTCCACCCCCCTGCGTCGGGATGAGTTGCCCGCGGGCGGCGATTGACATTTCACCATGTCCACATTTTCTCTCAGGAGGAACAGGTTTTTACCTGGGTAGCTGTGTACTCGGGCAATGTGTCCAAACGGAACAGAGGCAGAGAGAGTTCACCAACATGGTTCCGGCTCCTGTTGCGACGGTCCGGCATATGTACAACAAAAAGACGGCCAGTCGAGAGAAAGCCATCATGCTCTGTATGTGTGATACTGACCGGCCGATCCCTCATGCAGTCAGCAGATGATGAGCCCAAAAGTGCTGGGTGGTGCAGCAGCAGAAATTTAATCTAACACCAGCGCTTATGAGATAGATGGTGGCTGACCTGCAGCAGCAGCTCCAATGTAACACTTGACAGACTTGAACATACCCAAGGTTCAAACACGGCTGCCGAGTGTCACGCACATTATCATCAAGAATCCATGAATCTCAGTGGTTGATGGAACATTTTGTATTACTGCTACTCATTTTTGGATCCCGCTTGTTTGACAGAAACAAGACGACCCACGACAAGTGCCACATCATCGTCAGCTGCTCAGTAAGCACAACATGAAAGCCCCCGCTCTGCTTCGGCCCATGCTACCGTATGTGCAAATCCATGAGTTTCCATCTCACAAAGTCCCATCAAATGTGTAAAGTCCGGCGTGAGCTTGAATGTTCCCAACGCCAATAGCAATGCATAATCATTCTATGCTTTGTATGATTGTGTCGTGTTCGTCGTTTATGTCCCGCGAAACTTGCTAATCCCATAACCCATACTGTCATAAACATGAATGACTGCCGGCTCAGACATCTGGAAGGACAAATGAGTGACAGCCAAACAGAAGTCTTTAAAAAACAATAAACAGGATAAAACGCTTTTTTTCTGTAAATGGACAATTCCAAGTCATACACTTCGTCGAATGTCTCGTTAAAAAATAAAATGGTCATCAACTTGGCGTGAATGGCGTACGTGGGAGTGTCGTAGTCGCATGCATTGGAGTTTTTGGCGGTGACCAGCCGTGTAAGTGAGCGGATGAATGAGAAGTATGTAGGAGTGGAAGATAGGTCATGATGTGAATCAGGTCCTCGAAAACGCCATCGCTAAATGTTGCAGCAAATCAAAAAGACGAAAGAAGGGCAGCTATCGAAACACTCTAGTTGGCCTTGATGACCAACTTTGACAAGAACTTGTTCGACAATGAGTCGAAGTCGTATCTGTCAAACTTGGAGTTGTTTCGTGACCTCAAGTAAGTTTCTGATCAAAGGGTTAGCATTTATTTATTCAGGTATAGTAGGAAGTCTCAGGAAGAACTTACCATGCTTGAGGACGTGTTGCCGGACTTCAGTCATGGCTTCGCATACTGCAACGTTGTTGTTGAGCAGTTGACCGTGGCGCGAGCTGTCCCAGTCGGTAAGGGCAGGCAGCTTCTGGGAGATGGCGTGGAACAGTCCAGTGATGACGCCAACCGGGGTCGTCTCCATGTCGCTGCAGAACTTCTCGACTGCGATGGGGTCCGGCACTCTGTAGTGGCAGTCGAACTGCATCTCTTCCCAGACGGCGAGCAGGACACAGGCGAGCATGAAGATGGTCGGCCAGTTCTTGAGGCGGTCGCCACTGTAGACACTGGAGTACAGAGCCGAGAGCTCCTCCAGGATGTCCTTTTGAAGCTCACGCCACATCTCGGCCATGGCACACTTGATCTGGAAGTTGATCAGGACGGGTGCGACATACTTGCCATAGTACTTGGAGTCTTCGTCATCGATCTGACCCTCCATCATGTGCTCGGAGCCTTGCTGCTCAACCAACGTAATGTGCATGGTCAGGTTGTATGCCAAGACGAGCTTGAGGGCCTTGCGGATGACAGGGAGTTGCTCCTTGACGTAGAATCGGTGAGCCGTCTTGAGGATCTCGGTGATGAACGGAGTGCCCTCAAAGTGGTCATCGATGAAGGACTCGAAAGCACCGTCAATGTGCTTGTCTAGGTACTCGGCCAATGCCTCGTGGCTGATACCCTTCTCGCCCACATCAAGCTTCTCAGTCCTGATATCGAACTCGATGGGCTCCTGGTCGGACTGGTAAGATTCGACCCAGTCGACCATGAAGCAGCTCTCGTCAGTCACCTGGACGCGACGAACCATGACGGGTAGGCAGAAGCCATAACCGTGGGTGACCCACATGAGCGTCTCGTCCTTGGAGAAGCCCTTGACATTGTAGACGGAAACACCACGAGTAAGGTGGCGCTCATAATCGGCCTTCCAGTCCTTCATGAAGTAACCGATATCCTTGATATCGATACGAGTGCAGGGAACTTGCCAGAGACGAGCATGCGAAGGCTGGCAACCATTGCATGGCTCGCCAGTGTCGCAAGTCTTCTTGAGGAACTTGCAACGCAGGCAAGCACGCAGTTTCCGGATCTCGCTGGCCTGCTTCCTCTGCTCGGGAAGAAGAGGACCCTTTCTTCGGCCGACTTTCTTCTCGACAGTGCCGTCCTTCTTGCCGTTGGACGTCCTCCGGGTGACACCCTTGCTGGTGCTTGACTTGGCAATGGGGCTCTTTCTCGGGCCCGAGTTTCTGCGAATGGTAGGCTGAGAAGGCGATACGACGCCAGAGCCAGATCCGGGGCTTCTGCTTGATGAGGGCGATGAAGCTGCGGACTTGACGGAAACGGGGGCGGCAACTGCAACGGGGCTGACAACCTCGTGGCCGTGGTGGGCGTCGCCGTGGTTGCAATTCCGGTGGTTATCGGAATATGTGTCTGACTCGGGCGAGAATGGAGAGTAGTTGAAGGGCGGGATCTCCTCGTAGCTGCTGCTGAGATCCAGAGGCTGACTGCCATCAGAGTGAGAAGCATCCGAACTCGTCCTCAGGTGAAGCGTCTGGCCCGGGTTGAAGATGGCAGCGTTCTGGGCCTGGGCCTGGGCCTGGACCTGCTGATACTGGTCGTAGTTTTGATACATGTCGACCTGATTCCAGCCATTGTCGCTCGAGCCGAGAGAAAGTACCTCCAGATAAGTGCCGGTAGGAGACTGGCTCCCCAGGCTTCCGAAACTTCGGGGCAGTCCATCTGCGGGGAATTGCAGCGAGGTACCAAAATCCTGCCAGTTGGCCATTCCCATACCCTCCCAATTCTGCTGCATAGCGTGTGCCTCGTCCATGGGAGGCATGCCGTGGAAAGCGCCCACGGTCATGGGATCCAGCGGGGCCTGAGTCGTCGCCGGGAGATAGCCGAGAGCATTGGCCTGGAAGTTCGGGAACGGGTTGAAGGGAATCAACGGCTGCTCGCTGATAAACTGGGAGATATCGTGTGGGCCCGGGTGCTGCTGCTGGTGCTGAAGCAGGGTCCAGTCGGTTAGCAGCGCTGGCGAGTGGACATGGGCAACGCTGGGAAAGGTTGGAGACTGATGCAGCGGGCTCGCGCTATGTTGGCTGGGCGAGGGCGAATGTGAGTGATGCGAGTGCGAGTACTGAGAGTGCTGAGAATGCGAGCGGGAGTGGTGGGACTCGCTGGGCGAGGAGACCGCAGTAGAGTTTGGGGGGTTCGGGACGGTCGCCATATCGATGGGTATCGGCCAGGCGCCGGGAGCCGGTCTCGTGGGCGCCATGAGTACTGCGGGATTGGCAGCAGCAGCAGACGTGTGCTGGTGCTGTGTGCCGTATGGGTAGTGGCGGTTCCGGTGGTTGTCGAAAGCAGTCAAGTCCAACAGCGCGTCGCCGGCGTGCTGGTCGAATCCGACGTTCATTGTGAGCAAAAGGACAGAAAGGTCTGTCGACTCGGCTGGCGGATCGTGGTTGGTATTGTACGGACTCGTCGTCGACACCGCTCTTTTGGCAGCCGACGGTGAAGTTGCCCAGGGGTGCGTGCTGGGTAGAGAATGGGGGAGAGATGGTAGGATCTGGTGTAAGTCGAGAGCCAGATCGAGAATATCGAGGGGGATACGGCCATGGAAGTGGGTGAGACCATGGTAGAAGAATGGCGGTGAGGACGAGCGTTGGCTGCCGGGGACGGGGCTGGACGGCGAGCCAATGAGACCGGCCGCTTCTGCTCGGCGTGCAGCAGTGTGGGACACGTGCAGGGGGCCCGCGCCAATCGAAGCCAGCCGACGCACCCCGTTGTGGGCTGCAGTGGGCATCTTCCAGCGACCAGCCCGTCGCGGAAGGAAGCACTGACACTGTCGCGCTACGCTTAGTTGGCGGGGGGCTCTCAAGGCTCTGCTCTCTGGCCCGTCTTGCCCGTCTGCCCCTTCGACTGTACGTACCTTCGTACATACCGTCTCCAGTCCTGCTGGGTCCTTTTTAGCGTGCATCTTGTGGGGACTTTCTGGCCCTTCACCCACTGATGGACTGGATGCAAATGGATGGATGCACAGCGCTACCTTACACTGCACTGGACTATACACCCCTGCCCATCTACTATACCTTACCTCATTCACTTCTCCCCCCCCGGCCGTACGATTTTGACATGGTATCGCAGGTACTATTACCCGTCTAATGCGCAGCCAACGCAGTCCAGCCAATTGATCTGATACTGCTCCTCTTTACTCTGTAGACGGCCGCCTTTGCCTTTTGCCCAGTGTTGATAGCAGCAACCGCTCAGCCGCTCACGATTTGCCTCTCTCCCTACACAGTACTGTGCAAAAGGGCATCGTCTCGGGCCTCTCTGTTGCTGGGCAGCCTGGGCCTCAGGCCTTTCCTTTCAGCACCACTTGGGGCCCTGGCTGGCGGGGGGCCCTAAAGGTTTCCCACAGACTGCACCGAAGCTCTCCACTGCTTCGGCGGGTGCCACCCCCCTTGAAGATCAAGGGTTCTGCTCTCAGCACTATCCGTCCATTGTTTCCTTGCAAGCGTATCAAGGTAATTAAGCAGATCCAGCGCTTCGTGATCGGTATCGCCGGCCATTGCCGATCCTCTCAATCAATACTCCGTACTAACAATTAAGGACGAGACATCTGGTTTACTATAATAATTCCGAAGGGGGTCAATGGCGACTCAGTTATCCTGTCTTGTGGTTGTATACGACCAATAACCGCAATTGGCCGCTTACATGCCTACAATAGCGCTGCTATCGCGGGGCCTCACCCGCCCATTATACATACCTGGTTGGCCTGGTACATACATGCATACATACGTGTGCAGCGGCACCTCCTCCATATTACCCGTTACAAGATGGAGTGCCGACCCCCAATCATTTGGTCCAATTGCCGATTGACTCTGGCCGTGTGAAAGATGGACGTCCTGTGACCATGGACTGACTAGATACGTCCTCGCTGCACTGCCCGCCCGACGACTGCAACTATATGCACATGCTACTGCCGGTCACTGATTGCACGACGAGCCCCGTTTGCCCACGATAGCACTGTACTCTGGCCAGTATCGGGCGAGTCGGGGACTTTGTCAGGTCTGTACAGTAGGCAGATCTGTCCGCATCTAGAGATTCTGGCATCCATAGTACTGCCCACAGAGTACTTTGGCGGTTGTGTATCCAAAATCGACCACTTGGCCTGCGGAGACTCTGGGCGAGAGACTCCACCCACGATGCATCATTGCCCTCGTCCCCTGGTAAGCAAGCCCACTTCCTCTGCCCACTGCCCGCTTCCTACTGCAGGTTTGGCCCAATCCAGCGTCAGCCCAGGTACGAGAGAGACAGGAGAAACAGCTCATCGCTCCATCGTCATTACGAAGAGTCTAGCCTACTGAGCAAACTGAGACGCAGCTAGATGGAGTCGCCGAGTATATATCGTTGGCTCGTTGTCCTAGCGACCTTGTTAGTAACCACCTGATACGACTCTCAGACGAGACAAGACGACCGAAGATAATCATGATAGTCCACCCAGCAGCTGGATAGATGGATAGATTGTGCCGAGCTGGCCCGGCTGGGGTTCGGCATCTGACAGAGGCCATTGCGGAACTTGGAGAATCATAGCCGCATCAGCGTTCGAGCAGGTGTTCCGTAGCGTACGGAGTACGACACTGCATACAAAGTGGGTGGTGGTCTGGCCCAGAACTCCTCCTCACTTTGTATCCGTAATTCTCCGTTGAGGCACGGAATCCGAATTGCCCATTCGACGGAACGCTATTATGTATGCGATCTGCACGGCCGATTCCTCAAACGGGCCACGCACCTTCGAACGCAGTGCCACTGCCAGCTGTACGCACCTACGAATCACGATGCGATGCCCTGCAGCCTGCTTGAACTGCTACGCTGCGTGGGCCAGCACAATGCTCGAGTTTGATTGCGCTCCGGTTCGAATTATTGTGGTTTGGGGTTGTGATCCGAATCCCAGAACACGCATAACCGCATAGCGCACCTACGGGACGCTCAACGTTGGGCTTACATGAGCATTTAGGTGAGACATATTGCAAATCTAGATCCAGATCTGCTAGCACTACATACTACCTACTACCTACTACATATCATACAATATATCGGTTGCCGCGTGGTGCTCTATGGTATCTTTGGCTTCCGAGCGCTAGTGTAGCGATCGATCCGTCTCAACTCCATTACTCGCGCTGTCGGTTTACTATCTGAGGCTATTCCTGCTGGACCCATTCGACTATTATGCCCACTAGTCTGGCCTGCCACTATGACCATTGACTACGCGTATTCACATGGCTGGGCTTCGCTCGGGCGCAGACAGAGGCGCACATTCAATCATGAGTGTCCCGTTGCGCGGCAAATGGGTGGGCAGGCAAGAAGATGTACAAACATCTTGCACAGCCCTTCAGGTGGTAGTCTCGCAGGTGGCGCTGACCAGCAGGCGCACTATCGTGTCACATTCGGTCGCACCTCTTGGGGGATCGCAAAGCGTTTCCTCGACCTTGGCTCGTCGCAGAACCTGTACCCGTACGGGCAAACACGTCGCAGAGAGATTGGCTTCTTTTTCCGCAGAGAGACGGGAAAGAAAGAAACGTCGACCACGAGATAGACCCCGCGCTTACAGCTCTAGACTTTTAGCCTTTGTGCGACCGTCGATCAGTCAACCAAGCTCATCCATGAAAGATGGAGGGGAGATGACCTTAGTAACTATCAAACCTTGATCCTAGCCTCGTCGATCCAGATAGATATCGCGAAACTAGAAGTTGGTGAGTGGTGATAGTTTCGAGCTACGGAATGCGCATAGCACATGGGAAAGACAGGCCGGTCTCCGAATGGCCGAGAGGCGCAAAGACAAGAGGAAAAAGCAAAGAAGAAGATCAACCGTCGTCCCACCCTCGAATGGCTTTGCCTGCGACTGAGGACTGAGGCGCCTGCAACATCGTTTTTTTTTTTGTTTTTGTTTTTTTGCAGACAAGAGCCCTAGCCCCAACGGGGAAGGGCTAAGCGGGTTCGTGGGGTGGTGCGGAATTCAGCAACGAGGCTTTCGGGTTGTGGAAAAGCTGGCCAAAAATCAAAAAGACTGGCTGGCTGCGGGTCACTCTTTCGACGGGACGACGCACGTCCGACATATGATGCCACGCCCAATAACAACCAAGATATCCTTGGTGTCTAGTGTATACTGTGGCCAGGAAAACCTTGACGGTTCAACGGGCGACGTGCACTGTCCGTTACCTGGCTGCTTCTTTTCATTCTTGTTCCCGCAAACTCTAAATAGATCAACGGATAGTTGAAGGTGCCATGACCACCGGATACGATTCTCCAGCCACGTGAGGGACGTCCTTGACAACGTCAAATTCATGCAGAACTGTCTACACTACATATTTCCTGCCAAGTAGATGGTTGCTTCGTCTCTCGACTGTCATGGATCTTGACTTATGCACGTGGGCGCCATATTTCTGCGGCCCATCTGCAGGGGAATCACAGGAAAGAAATCCGGACAGCTGTTGTTTGGTGAGAGTCGTGAGCGATTGCCAAAATGTCAATGTAGGTCGGGTAACGCAACATGTATACAAAACCCACTTTGGACCTGTTTCTACTCCGTTTCATACGCACGTCTCGCACAGAGGCTTTTTCTCGCCACATCCCGCGAGGACCGCGGAGCCTTAACGTTCGGCACTTGCGCGGGTATTTTATTCAGACGAGAATGGAGGAGGCGAAGTGGGCAAAACAGGTAACCTTAGTACGGTCTTCCGGTCGGTCGCGTGCGTGTGTGACTGACTATTCTCCGGCTCGTCCGCGACAATATCGCCAGTCTTTCTCGGTGGAGGCGACAGCCCTGCAGTAGTATGGTCCCTCTTGCGTTCTCTCTGCATGCAAGGGCCGCGAGAAGCTCGGCTATACCATATCGACCAGCTGTGCTCTAGCTTGGGCCTCGATTCGGTTCGGCTCTGCCTCCAAGAGACCTGCCATCTGCCTGCTCGCAGGCGTCGTTCATGCCGACCACCGTAAGGCATCGTCAGCCTCATTATGACGACATGCCCTCGGTGCGGAGAAACCGCTGCATGCGATATGATATGTTGGGCTCGACCTGTACACCATCACCGCTGATGTGACTGTATAATTTGGCACTCGCTGGCCTGGAATCATATTCCAAAGTTCAAGCGCGCAGGGCTGGTCGGTCGGTCTTGGGCATACTTTCGGAGAGCACAATGCAAATGCGGCAGACATTGGAATCGTCCATGCCTTCTTCGCTTTGCCAGTGGGGTCTTCTGCTGAGAGCGGCTCGGCAGCTCGTCCGAATACAGAACTACTACCGGTCAGAAGCAAGCTTGCATGAAAGCTTCTGATATTCGTCCAAGCCCACTCAGCCCTCTGCTGCCAAAACAGCATGGCGGCAACGTGCATCGGGGCACACGGGCAATTCCCTACATGAAATGCTGCGAGTGCGTTGAGCTAATAAGTTTCTGCCGGCCAAGCCTTCATGTAGACGGAGACTTCTTGTCCAAAAAAGAAAGGCAAACATCGAGGCCATTCTAGCAGTTAACGCCTCCCTTGCTGTGAGGCTCACCGCCATGCTCGCGACGCGGATAATTGGCCGAATGACAGTTCTTGCTTGCCCAGGGCTGTTGACATGCAGGCTTGAGAATGCTACAATTTATTTTTCCCACTCCTGGTCGACACGCGTCAACCACTCTAATAAGACTCGCCACGTTTTGACGTGGTTGACACAAGGCTTGATACATGAACTTGACAGCCGCCGTGAACGAAATTGATCGGCGTCTGTTGATACGTCGAGGTCGGGACTGTAGCTTATACCCCGTACTGGCGGTCACCAGCCGTTCCGGAAGCATCAAAGCCGAGCGCCATAGGGTTGGGCTTATACTGCAATTCCGTGTCTTGGATCGGGAGATGGGTTCAATCTTTCGGGTCCATCCCGTCTCCCAGCCCCCCTAACGCCCCCAGGACTGATTGAGTGTGCAGTTGGGTATGCAACTCGCATCTTGGACGAATGGCAAGTATTGATGACGATGATCTATACGATATGTACTTGAATGAATCGATCGGGCTTGTTTCTTATCGTAGCGGGAAGGCTCCCGATCCTGCGCGGTTGCTGCGAGTAGAAGCCGGGTAGCTCATGCGGTGCCCTCATAAGAACCGCTCGCAGATGTTCAGAGATTGCGATGTGATATGTGAGTCGTGAAAACAATGCAAGGTGTTCGGGTACTTCATTCCGGAAGTTTGCGATGAGAGCAACTGCTTTGTTTTCACAGCAACTGACTGATCCCATCCAAGGACATGTTGCTCCCACGGAACATCATCAGTCACATTGACTGAATGCATAATGGCCCAGATTTCTGCCACCGCTCTGTGAGAGGATGACAGGCGGGTATTCTCGGGCCCAACGCCCTGGTCACCACCTTCGCCTTGAAGACTTGCCATGGCTCCCGTAGCCTGCGGAAGCTTGAATCTGTTGATGTGCAGACGCGGGACGAGATAGACAAGTCCTATGTTGCTGCTTCTAGGACTCGCTGATCATGGCGTCCTGAATCAATGGCATATCATTCGATCAGCCCACTTGCTCTGCTGGGCAAGGGACTTCTTGGACATGCGGGACTGCAGGGAAAGCGCAATAGTCATGGACTTGGGTGGAGCGCGCATCGTCAAGTGATCCATCGACATGCAATGAATTGCGCGGCGCACCTCTCAAGAGGTTGATGGCTGAGATCAGATAATGTTGGCTGGACGACTCGATGATCGGATCACTGCTGGGCGGATCAAACCTGACAAGCTTGATCCGAGGACAGCTCCTGATGAGGAATCTGGAATAGACACTGGTCTTTCTCGCCATCAGCTGCAACGGTGACAATGAGAGACT
Source organism: Pestalotiopsis sp. DP-2020a (assembly GCA_018115615.1). Lineage (NCBI taxonomy): Eukaryota > Fungi > Ascomycota > Sordariomycetes > Amphisphaeriales > Sporocadaceae > Pestalotiopsis > Pestalotiopsis sp. DP-2020a. The sequence goes on along the minus strand of JACVEI010000053.1, from coordinate 30,268 downwards.
GACTGCACAGCCTCGAGAGACCACGAGGGAGAGAAATGGCATCGTTGGGCTCGAGTAGACTTGTCATTGGTATTATATTGGAGAAATCCGATGTATCGCGTCAAGGCCACATGAGCCACATTGTAGGCCTCTGGGAATGTTGACTTGGTGCTCAGCTGGCATCCAGAGATAAGAGCAGACTTGGTTGCTTAGGGCGCCATTGGCGCTGTCAAGGTGCTCTGGGCATGTTGATCTGTCAACTGAATGAGCTTTGTTTTTACCGGGTTTCATAGACAATAGGAAACCGTCAATAATGTGGGAGATACCGATTGTGATAGCCGACACGTCGCTGATTTGTTTCCAATGTCGAAGTCATCAAGTAAGTCGTGGAGCTTGGTCTGGGGAAGAACGACCCATAGGCTAGGCCGGGGAATAGCCGGCCCATTTTCGCGCCTGCCAATCCGCAACAGTGACATCAATTTCGAGGTCGACTCCCGACCCAGCGATCACGAGCGCGCGAGCTTCCTGCCTCGGGAAATCGACGAATTGCTTCAATTTTCCAGGCAACGCCTTCTTGAAAAATTATTTTTGAGTACCGAGTTCGCCTGGGACATTTTCGTTTGTTTGTTTGTTCAAAGCTGCTTCCAATAGTCGCGCACACCCCAGAGGGGAAGGGGTGCGCCTGCCCAACCACACCAGACGTTGTTGATCCTCACACCCATGCCGCCATCGGTCAAGAGTCTCGCTCAAGCTCGTCAGCGAGCAGTTTTTGTCCGAAAATACCCACGGCCAACAGACTCAAATCCCGTCAAGTCGCCCAACACCAAGATGGCCGCCGAAGAAGTCGTCTCACACATGGCTGGGGCCTCATTAACGGCAGTGCCCAGACTGCCCATTGACCCCCTTTATACCAGAGAGCCTCCTATCATTGACGATCTGATCACCGGCACGTCCAAGGCACAAGAAAGTACCATGGACTCATGTCTGCCTCTGCTGCAGGCTCAGGACACCAGTATCCGGTACAACATTCACGGAGTGCCTCATCTCCGCCGCCGGCGCATCATCAACTACCTAAAGCACACCATAGGGCAGCTCCCGGCGCCGTTTGTCATGGCCGATGCTAGTAGACCTTGGACTTTGTACTGGGCACTCAACGGCCTGTCGCTTGTTGGAGCCGACGTCTCGGAGTATCGCAACGGCTTGGTCGCCACGGCGCAGCATCTGCAGAATGACAGCGGCGGCTTTGGTGGCGGTTTCGGTCAGACATCGCATCTCGCTACCACGTATGCAATGGTCTTGGCCCTGGCTATAGTTGGAGGCGAGGAAGCCTATGAAGTCATCGATAGGAGAGCCATGTGGAAATGGCTTTCCTCTTTGAAGCAACCCGACGGAGGGTTCTCCATGTCCCTCGGCGGCGAGGTAGACGTTCGGTAAGTGCGACCAGATCCTACTCGTCTGTGACTCACTCCTCTAATCATCATAGCAGAGGAGCGTATTGCGCGGCTGTAGTTATTTCACTACTCAATATTCCCCTCGGCCTATCATCAGACTCGCCGGCGAGGGCGGCCGGCATCGAAGACCTCTTTACTGGCCTGGAAGGCTACGTCCGTAGATGTATGGCGCACCCACTCGCCCGTTGCATGTGCTACAAGACTTGCTAACGCACACAGGTCAAACCTACGAGGGCGGTATATCCGGCAAACCGGACGCCGAAGCGCATGGTGCATATGCGTTCTGCGCATTAGGATGTTTGGCCATTCTCGATGCGCCCCATCGTATTATCCCCAGGTATGCATCGTCTCATGTCCCAACCATTCAGAGGCTGCCAGCATATTGCTATGTGCTGATCCAGATTGTTCCATAGGGCCCTTGATGCACCTCGACTCATCTCCTGGCTCTCGGCTCGCCAGTACGCCCCGGAAGGTGGCTTTTCTGGTCGCACGAATAAGCTTGTTGATGGGTGCTATAGCCACTGGGTGGGAGCATGTTGGCCGCTCTTGCAAGCTAGCCTCGCAAAAGATGAGAGCTCCGCATCAGAGACTGGTCTACCGTTTGGTCACAGCTTCTATGACCGCGAGGGTCTGGTACGGTACATATTGTCCTGTGGCCAAGACCACTCTCCCAGAGGCGGCATGAGAGACAAGCCTGGACGGTAAGATCCCTACTCCATTCTGCTGGCGGATTTGACAAATCATGCTGAAACCATACCCAAGACGTTCCGATGCATACCACACCTGCTATGTTCTTAGCGGACTCTCTTCTGCTCAGCATATTTTCAGCGCGGACACATCACAAGACGAGCAGGTGGCAAACACAGAATGGACCGTGCTACCCCATATCGATCGGGTCTTTGACCACGCAGACCTGGTTGAAGCGACAGACCCCGTTTACGCCATCCCTCAGAAGAGCCGAGAGGAGATGATGGAATACTTCTTATCGAAGCCGGGATTCTAACTGACCCGCTTATGGGCCGCATACAAGGTGACCGCGTCCAACGCAGAACGAACCAATACGAAGTTACCCATCTACGGACTGATTTCCTGGCCGAACTATGCGCAGGATCGATGTCTAGCTCTGCATCGTTCATCCTCACACGCGGAATATTGAGCAGACGACATTCCTCGCATACGAAAGAGAGCTCCACGAGCCACGGGCATCCGACCCGAGATGTCAGTCGTCAGAATTGGCACAAGGGCCACATCGAGTTGACATTATTAAGGACTTCAGCAAGCAAGATCATCTGTACGACTACATAGTATAGTTCGTGCGTGGCTAGCTAGAGACTAAGGAGAGAAAAGAAAAGAAGAGCAAATCGATATTATGAGAAATGCCTCGTCTTCCAGCTGCGGCCACGAGTTTCCTTGGGGTCGTATACCTGTGTGCGCCTTCAGGGGTGTCTTTTGTTCAGGCTGACAAGCGACAAGCGACGACGGGAAAGCCCGGCCTCCGCCCGAGATGGGCAATGCCGAAGCTGACCTGTGGTAATGGTCTAATCTTCATGACATGAGGGTCCCGACGGGTTTCGGCCCAGAAATGCATGGCGGACAACTCATCACAGGAACGGTCTCACAAACTGGCCGGGTTCTGGGGAACGGGCGGATGGCGGGACGTACTGGCACACACACGCCCGAGCCCCTTTAGAAGTTCTCTACAGCATCAGAGCATCATGCCCAGATGGTCGTAAGTGAAGGAGATCGCATATTGCCATGCCGTACTGCGCGAGGTGGACAAGGGGAAACGGGTTGATCCAAGCAACCAAGTGCCTCGCCCAGTTGCAGTGGAACAGTAAACCGATTCTCACGGGGGCAGCTTGCATTCGCCAATCTGCCGCATGCGCCGTATGTGGTAGGTCTGTGACACAGTCCCAAATCCTTTCTTCAACAAAGGTGTCCTCCCTCCCCAGGGCGCGTCGCTTATCCACATGCCTGGAAGGACAGAGCCCACTAATAAGCTGCTGTAGCAAGAGCTCGTCAGCCCAGATCCTCGGGTTCAATGCCACATTATCATGTCTCGGAAAGAAAACCAGCCTCAAAATCTAAGACATGCGGCACGCAGGTAACGTAGGACGACTGGCCCAACAATATAGGTAATGTTATACCACGATCTCGAAGCCCGGATCTTGGGAATCGTCAGTGACCTTTTTGGAAAGTCTCCCCGTTGCGGCGGAACGCACGCATTGCAGACAGCAATCAGTATGCGAATAAAACGGAACGCCTGGCGGTTTCTGACGAAAGAAATCGGCCCCGTCAACGCCTCTCGACAGCTCAAAGTGTGGGCCGGCCGACCGACCGAACATATGCAGAGCGTCGTGCTAGGTAGTTCAGTCGTCCCCACCCATGTATCTTTCACCCCTCACAGATGATGCTGGAGCCGATGGGGTTTGTATTTACAATCTTTGACGTGGCGGTCACTCGGCTGGGTCTCCTTCGAGGTCTTTCTCGAGATTGCTATCCTGTCTTGTTCCAAATCCCCCACCTCCTACGGAGCAGTGGGAGTATAACGGCATATGAACCACGGCCCACGGATTGGTATCTATCTATCACGCGGTATCACTGCTGTTGGGGGGTTGCAAGTTGCTACCAAGCAGTGGTCCGAGCAAGTCCGGCTCGGCTTGGCGTGTACACATCATCGAGACCATGATGCTTAGCTCTGGTCTTTTGGGGGGAGGGGGGACCCCTACTCTCGAGAGCTGATCCCTGGAATTCGATGCCGGCCGTTGACAATAGTCATCCCCTCAACATGGCCCAGGAGCAAATAAGAAAAAAAAAGGAGGGGGCGGGGTAAAGTCAATTCCAGCAGTGGACCAGGGGACCAGGAAAAGAAGAAGAAGAAGAAACGACGTGTTGCGCGTTACCCCAGGTGGCATGGAGGAGAAGAAGTCGTCCCACGATTCTCCTGAACAAGAGGATCAGACGAACGCTGGCGCAACGAAGCACCACCGCTGTTGGTCTGTACTAAAGCTCCCGTAGGACAAGGCTCCAAAGTGGGTGGTCAGTTTGTGATAATCAGCAGTCTGTAACATGGCTAGAGGCTAGCTTATGAGTTGGACGAAGGGCCCCGATGGTCACGATGCACGACATCGACATCGTTGCCTCTCTGGGGTGGGGGGCGGATTTCCGATTCTGCTGCAGGTGAAATTCCATCATCCAGCGTGCTGGCGGCCAGCAAGCAGCAAGACAGCAGCAAGCAAGCAATCAAGCAAGCTCTTTAGTAGCGCTCGCCGAGCCAATGCCGTGTTGCTGCCCCTTGTGAGGAACAAAAGAGCGGACTGGTATTCTGAGGAGATCTGCTGTACGGGCATGTATGTACGGAGTATGTCATGTACCTCGCCCCATCAACCCATCAATCAATCCCCGTCGTCAGAAGCAGCAGACCCGGGGGGCCAAAGAGTTGAAGTCCTATCATCCTATGCTTGCAAGCTCGCCGATGGGGGTGGCCCAGAAAGAAGGTTTTCCGAGGATATCAACGGACTAATAGGCTCCTTTCGATCTGATGGTTCATCTCTCGGTATATATCAGGGATCTCGTTGGACAATGGCAGAGCTGCCGGCGGTTGCGGATTGGTTGATCTGATCTTACACACATCACTGTGGATTCTTGAATTTTTTTCAACCCTCATCTTTCCTTCACGGCCAGCCAGTCTTTTCTCCTGCTTCATGTTTGATCAACAGAGGCGACACAAGATGTACATAGATACACTATATACCGCGTGCTCTAGCGTACGCACATGTGTATGTATGTGTATGTAGGTGCGTGTTTTGGACGTATTTTTGGCTCGACGCACTGATTTAACCTACATACTTGCCCATGGGCGGGTTGCCACCATTCAGGAGCCCTGGAGCCCGCAACCAGAGAGGCACCAGCGACCACACATACATTAGCTGGGGTGTGAGGGGGGTATATACACAGACCTTTCTGCCACCAGGTGGAGCGATGATGTGTCGTCCACAACCGTAAGTCAGTCAACATTGGCCCACGATGATGGATCACCTTGCGTTGGCCGAGTTTCTTTTCTTCTTCTCTGGCGTTTCCTTTTCCCCCTCGATTAGCCTCACTGCTGATCTTGAGGAGCATTTGTCGGGTCTTACACGTTCCAGAATAATTCCATCCTAGCGGTGTCTCTCCTTCTGACCCCACCATGTGGCCTTGAAGCTTACAAGCACCAAGTGCTGCTGACCATTCTTTTCTTCGTTGCATAGAGCAGACATGGAGATGTTTGAGTGTAGATTGTAAACCAGGAACAACGGTACTGACGCTACCTCTCTTCTCACAAAAGACGTGCTCGAAATCATGTAACGCCACTCACTCATCTACACATCTGCCGTAACATAGAAGATCCATACTCTCCTTGGCTTACGCGCGGGCCGATCAGTTCTTGCTCGGTTCTGCACCCGCCAGCCGCACGTTGTTCGACGCCACCACGCGAAGAGTTGAGAAGAAATTTGCAAAAAGTTGAGACGACCTGCAGGCGAAATTCCTCATTCCTCATTGCTCATTACGGGAATTTGGGAAACTTCGGCATCAATGCCGGTCCTCTCTCACACACATCTACACGCCCTGCACTTGCGGCCTCAATCTCCCGATATGCAAGAAAATCGCCCCGTGCTGCTGCCGGCGTAGGGATTTGCGTCCTTTGGCTTTGGAGTGCAGACAGAACACGGCAACGGCGAAGGGTTGTATATGGTCGATATATGGCAGGTAGCAAGTTAAAGGATACCAAAAAAGTCATTTTAATGTACGGGCGAATGTGAATGGTAAGTATAAAAATGCATGTGCAAGGTGCAAACTGCGTCAGCAAGGGTTTCCCATGATACATGTACGTGGTACCGTCTACTCGAGCTAGGCTCTGTTGTGATCACGCTTGACTCGTACCTATACCCGCCCGTCTGGCTCCGGATGCCAGAAAGAGAAAGAGAGGAAGACAGGCAAAGTCCAAGCAGTACGAGTACAAGTGAAGGAGGTGGAAGCCGGGCAGGAGAGTCCATGGCGAGGAGCAAGCCAGAGAGAGAGAGAGACACACACACACACGGAAAGAGAGAGCATTCTCATCCTCTCACTCTCTTACACACCAACATCAAACCCCCAAAACTAGCCCATTCCTGGCTTTAATATCAAGCGGCAATGCCAACACATCATTGCATGAGGCCCTTCAAGCAAGTCCATGTCCTTGGTCCTTCTTTTCGCCTAGGCCAGTTGCCTTGTACCGGGCGATCCTCCAGTCAGAGACTGCCGTTGCGCCCTGGTAGGCTCCTTGGATGGCTTGCTGCCGGCCCTTGCAGGGTCTCTGCTAACAACCTAGCCCGGGCGATTCAAGACCGGACCTAGGCTTTCTCTGCTTCTCTTTTCTTATGATGAGCAGGACTGGTTGGCGCGGGGGACAAGTCCGTGTAAGGATGCGGCGTCTTTTGTATTTTTTTCAGATTCATTCTCTATTTGACCTAGGTATTTTATTTCACCCATCGCTACTTCGCTTGAATACTGCACTTGTTCACCGCACATCGTGCATTTTCCAACCGGCTTCTCGGTCAGTCCCATATTCAACAGAGCTAGGCGCTGCTTGGGGTCTTTTTTTTCTGTTCCTGTCGTCGCACTTGTTAGGTAGGCCTATCCATTGAAAATTCAGAAGAGAAGACGCCAGTCAAAAAGTACCTGTATTACCTACGTACGGTGTACTATCATACTGCTCACCCTACCCACCATACTATAAAACCAGGCAAAAGAATGACACAACTACAATGAACGCGATTGATTCACTAGAGATTGTTTCACCGTCGAAATGACTGTACTGAAGACTGTGCTGTAGCGGCAGTCTTTTTAATACCGTTCTTCAGTCTACCGCTCATGATCAAAAACTTGCCCTACAGAGTAAATAAAATAGTACATTACATTACATGCTGCGTGCTTGCCAAGAAAACTTACCACTCACTTGCCCCTCCTCACTTCACCGTCATCGGTCAGCCTGATTTGTCAATTCGTTCTCCTCCTCCATCCGAGTCTCTATTTTCGGCCGCTTGTGCGAACCGCCCGTCGACCTGCTATCCCGGGCCACCCAGAAGATACCAGGTATGGCCTGTCTCTTTTCCTGTGCAGTCTCACCCACCCAGAAGGCCGCATCTGTGGCCGCTGGGCTGCTGCTGCTGCTGCTGCTGCTGCTGCTGCTGCTGCTGCTGCTGCTGCTGTTGCCACCGCCGCCGCGACCGCCGCGATGCGTTGTCCATGGCCTCAGGCGCGGAGACACAAGAGAGATGATACGTAGGTACTATCTGCATGTTGGTGAGAGCCGGACGGTAACAGCAATGCCACCAGGCGGGTAACAGAAGCCATCATCAAGCAAGAGCCGTCGTCACAACGGTGATACCGAACTGCACTGCTGCTGCATCCTCTCTGTCTAGGCCCCTCATTCACCTGCTCTGTTGCTGTACGTGCGTCATCCTCTGAACTCCGGGCCTCGTCCTCTTTTCCCGCCTTCTCGACCCTCACGATGCTCAATTCCCTATCTTCTCTTCCACCAATCTGTAAATGCCTCTGCCACCAGATAGTATATAGTATATGGCCCTCTTGTTGTTTGCCTCATCTGGGTACATGGGTCGAAACAGAAGTACTGATGTATTACTCCGGTTCGCAGTACTAAACTTGTTAGTATTGATCCAACCTTCTTTCTCAGGCACTTCGACTTGCGCCCGCAGACAAGCAGGCATTCAAAGCCTGGCGGTAGTGACAGGTGGGTTTGGTATTATGCATGTACGTGGGGAAATATATAGTCAGTCGCCCAGTTCCTTACTCACTCACTCAGTCCGGTGTCCCATGCCCACGGATACTAGCTAATACTACAGCAATTGCCTTACTGGGTTACATGCTACAGTATAGAGAAGCGCGCTACACTGCTATTGTCCTGTCTCGCCGTCCAAGATCCAACCGTCACGCCGTTTCCCGTACAAGAATGTCTAACCCTGCCCTCTTTTCTATGAGATTTGATTGATGGTGCATTAGCGGCTGCCAGAGTCCTTACCTGCAGACGATTTCAATCTTCGCTTCTGTTACACGCGCTGATGCTTCCTACTACTACCGTACATGCCACGCTACCGACTGAGATTGTACCTCGTTGTATGCCCGTCCCTCTTTTTTTCTTTATTCTATTTTCCTCTCTCCCCGACCCGTCATTGGCTCGTCTATCTCTCTTTCTGCTCTTCTTTGCCAAAAGACTCCCAGCCCATGAGCCAGGCACATCCTTCCCGGGCCCATCTCTGGAAGGTCCATTTGGTGGTGACCCGACCTGACTGGTGGCCCGGCCCATTGAACACCTCATTGAGCGTCAATGGCTCTCTTTCTTCGATTTTTTTGTTTTGTTTTCCTCTGCCCCCTTGGCTCTGTCTGCTTCAATCGTCATCGGATCCATTGACGGCGCAGATTGGCCGCAGAACTGGTCTCGGTGGTCCACTCCAGCTTCCCATTGATTTGTGTTCAGAATATTCTTATTATCTTTTGCCACTTGACTATGCCCTTCTTTGCATACCGCGCAGAGAGGTATTTTCTCCTCCGTCTTTTCTTCAGTGCCTGTACATGTCTTGGTAATCAGGAAACACTGCCATGCTGTGCTTGAGAATACATAGCTGACCCCCTGGCTGTCCCTCTACTACGCTAGGTTGGCGCGCGCAAGACTCGCAGCAGAACCCGCATGCCCCATTTTGTTGCCAGACCAGGGTCATGGGCTGGCGAGGCAAGTGAGTAAGTCGCAGGTAACCTAGCACGTTGGTATGTCGCCGGCCAGACAGGTAAAAAAGGTACTGGAGGTCCAGAGGCAGTGGAGACAGTTCCTCGTACCCTTGGAAACACAGGTTGGTAACAGGAAACGGATCCCAGATACCCAGTACAGTACTACCGCGTTCCTGTCTCCCTCTTGTCTCCCTCTCTCCCTCTCTATCTGTCTAGATTTCGAGTGCTTTATCGAAAGATGATCGTCTAGACGGGATGCATACCCCATGTGTACCGGTGGAGTTGCCTAGTCCTCTACGGTTTTATCAACTGGCAACGAGACGCGCCAACACATCAGGATGGGGTTGCACTCTCTAGAGAGCCGCATCTCGACGTGCGTCAGTTTCCCTGGGAAAACCGTCCGGTACCCTTAATTATTCTTCTAGTATTCTTTTTTTTTTTTTTTTTTTTTTTTTTTTTTTTTTTTTTTTTTTTTTTTTTTGGTTTAATATTATTATTGCTATTATTGTTCTTTTCCCTCTCTCTCTCTACCAAAGCCCTCCCTCCCCAGTCCCCGTCCAGAGTAGTCATATCGGCCCTCTCTGGTCTTTGTTTCCGTCTCTAGAGAAATATCCCTGCCCCGCACATACAAAACAATCTTCTGCAATAAAGGCACACATGTCTCGCCGTCGATGGACCAGACTTCCCGCACCATAACCTTGAATGCGTAGCCGGACCTCCTTCTTCAACTACTACTACGACTTCGACTTGGACTTTTCCTGCCGCTGCTGCTTTTGCTGCTACTACTGCTAACTCTGGACTGGACTCTCACACATCACTCACACACACACTCACACACACACACATCTTTTTTTTTCTCTTGTGTCGTAGCACAGCCCTTCACCGTCCCAACGCTGCCTGACCGATATTGGGATCTCATTGCCTGCTTGGATTGCCTTGGTTTTCCTCACCTTCCCCACGGTTGGGCTTCATTGCATACTTTCCCCCAGGCATAGGAAGGAGCCTGCCTTGGGAATCTCACTCCGGATCTTCCTCCGCTGCTGGCTGGACACGGATTGACTTTCTTGCCCTGGTCGACAACCGATCACCCCGGGGGAAAAAAGGTGCCCAACCTTGGAATCCTGACGGCCAATTGACCTTGTTTCGAACCAATTGGGAAGCCATTGAACTATACCGACGACATTATGGCCGGCTTTTACATGCAATACCTCGAGAGTAAGTGGACAGAAACTTTTATCTTGCCCGCCCGGGAGACCTCTGCTGGCTGCGTCAACCATCTCATCACGAGAGGGAAGACAAACAAAAAGAACGAAGGGATCAAAATAATAATATCATCGACGTGATGTGTGGGGCTATCTTTCCCTCCATGATAGCAAGCAGTTCGTCTTACATGTGCCAACCCCTGCATCGTGAGTTTGACGTGCAGACTGCCATTGCGTTCCTGCGCCCGATGGGTTGTCATGACGCTTCTCAGCCCCACGACCCCCGGGCAACGATCCGATGCTCTGCTGTTCGTCATCGAGCTCTCGACGATCGAGGCAACCGTCGTGGTTGGGCTGTCATGCATATCATGTGCCCCGGGGATCTGGCTTCATATTACCCGGGCTGCTGGGGCGAGATGCAGCCCTGAAATTGGGTCCAGCTACAGATCTTGCCTTTCCAGATCAGCAGCTAACCTGGGAATTCTCATAGGTCTATGCCGACGAAGAGGGTGGCGAGACCCTACATACGAATGTTACCGTGACTCGAGTGGCTACACCTGCCTGGTTCTGGTCAATGGGCGCGAGTACCAGACAGATCTTGCATACGAATCGGACGGCCTGGCTCAGGAGAACGCCGCCATGAGGGCCTTCATGGTGTGCCGGAATTTCTCTGTCAATGGTGGAATGCTCGCCCGCAATGGCATCGTGCAGGGTCTTCCTGCCACCGCAGACACCGGCAAGCACTCGCGTTCCAAGAAGTCCCGCCACCACAGCTCGTCCAGCGGCCACAGGAGCCACGGGAGCCACAGGAGTGGCCATCACTCGAGCAGCAGCTCGACGGCCTCCTTCGAGTGAGGCTGCTGCTGCTACTGCTGCTGCTGCTTTAAGCGACCAATGGAGACACGCGGAGATTTTTACGAGCAGACGCGCAGTAGGTACTGTGCCGACTGCTCCTGGACCAATGGATACACTATCGAGACGCGCAGAGGCGCAGATCAAATTACGATATACAAGTGGATGAAGCTTCGCAGCTGGATCTCCTCCAACCACCCAGGGAGGAATCACGGGGAGTCTTTTCTTTTCTCTTTAATCGGAAAACGTTCTTGCCAGAAGAGGGAAGAGACCAAAAAATTTGCATAAAAACGACGATTTATGAACGACCTGACGAAACCATCAACGAATGACGAGACGACTATTCCTTTTTTCCCCTCCATAATGATACAACATTGGCCGAATCAATTCTCTCTGCTCTTTCTCGTTCTGATACGTTTCGATGCGCACTTATACTTCGCTCACTCGCCCCCCCCCCCCTAAAAAAAAAAAAAAAAACATACTTTGATGACGTTGTTCCTCTTGTTCCTCATTTTTTCTATATCGGAACCGGTTACCACAGCACCGGATCGGATTTCCAACTCGAGCGGACTGTCCCCGGAAGGTGATCCTGTCGGACTTGTCCCTTGAACTCACTTTTCCCAACGCGCAGACGGACCACAAGGGAACAACACGCAAATCTTATGACGCAACGATTCATCTGAACCATGGTCGGAGTGACTTGGTTTGGTATCATTCGCTCGCAAGCTACTAGAAGGGATTATATTTTTTCTCTGGGCATTTACACGGCAAGATGGACTTTGGGGCATCTTCTTCCAGCGTCTTTTTTTTTTTTTTTCCACGGCAACGAAACCCCGCCGCCATTCCGAGGGGCGACGCAGCATCTCCTGTCCACGCAGCTGGGCGGAGATTTGCTTCTATTCTGCTTCCTTGGGATCGTTCCCCCAATGAGCTTTTCAACTATTAGACTACCCGGTGCAAACGGATTCTTTTTGGATTTCTGAATTCCCCGACTCTGGTTCGGACCCATGACCATGACGACAACAAAGAGATGGATGGAGACCTGGGGGACAGTAGGAAACGAGAGGAAAGCTCGGGGTGAGACGTTTTCGCAATCGACATGCTCTCTTGGACAGTGCTGTATTGGATGAGAGCGCTTGACCCGAGGAGGGGAGCTTTTCCATTTCCAGGGACTCTGGCCTGTCCTTTCGAGGCCGGTTTTGTTTGAAGCCCAGCTAGGGTCGAGGGAGACCCGTGCCTGTGACGGGGCCTCCTACATGATGCTTATGAAAAAAAAGATTTTTTTTTTTGTTATATACTTATACTCATCTCCTTCAACTGTTTTTCTTTTGGGAACGAAATCGAAATCACTCTCCCATCATGACCAAGGCATATTTCTTCGTGTCGAAAGGTATTATTATTGTGTGCTCTCGTTCTATATCCTGTATTGGGTGGCAGGGCTGATCAACGTGCTGTGTTTTTCCGAATTAGGGAAGACCCTTCACAAGAGAGGAAGCGCCTCAAGAGAAATCGACGATACAAAAAGTTGAACGGCAATTGGCGAATGAGAGGTTCACATCTAGTAGTCTGGCCTGTCGAGAACCATGTATTAACCCCCAGACAACAATTGGGCGCGTGCTCTTTTTCTTGGTACGTGCTATAATCTGAGTAGGAGGGTAGTAGGTTAGTTCGTTATAGCTAATCTCTATTCCGTATCGCGGCCAACCGATTGGCTGGCTGATGGACATTTTCCATAGCGGCGGCGTTACCCGTTTTGGCGCCGTCCAGTATAATGCTTGCGCCCGGCCCCTCCCTCCCTGCTGCCGGGGCAAGAGAGAACAAGAAGAATATGATGATGGCGATGGAATCAGAGCCAATGATTGGGCACGACTATTTTAAACAATGTAGTCGAGAGCAGGATACTATCCTTGACGTACGCGCCGGATAGAAAACGTCTTGACTAGAATCAGGAGCTAGTTCTTTTGGTTTACCTCGAAGTGCACTTTACAAAGGGCACTCTGGCTGACCGGCCGATAATTGGTTGTGCCATCACAGCAGCGCCACGCTCCGCCCTTTTTGGCACTCCTGGATGAAGGAGCGAATCACGACGGCGAGAGGACCGTTGAGCGTGAGAAGAGTCGATCGGGTGCCAAAATAGGTGAAGGACAAATAGGAACTGGCAGACTGGTCAGGTGAAGAGATGCCGCGGGTCAAGGTGAGCGCCACGGCGAAAGGTGAAGGCAGCTGAAGGGTGAAGGCGAGAGTCGGTATTCCCTCTCTCATTGGTCGAGGGGTGCGAGAGAGCAGGGGCAAGAACGGGCAAGGGTCTTTTGCAAGGGCTGGGGCTGGGCGATTGCGCATAATTACTCGCCCGGGCTATTTCTTGTACTGCCTCTTGCGGCGTCGGGGATAAGATGGGACGAGTGATTCGTGGCTCAGCGTATCATCATGCCAAGTACAAATGACAGAGGTATTGTTGGTATTGGGGAGCAGTCACCTATATTCTCTGGGGTCGGAGAGGTTGCTCGTGTTGGCCAGAGGACACATTTCCCAATGATCGTGTCCCCAGCCAGTGGTGATGCCGCAGCCGCAGCAGCATGAATCTCGGACACGAGATGACGGGGAACGTTGAACAAGATGGTCCGATCCGGACCCCCGTCTCAAGTTTGCTGTTGCATTATAGTCATACGTACTCCGTGGAAGTGGACGACGAAAACGCACGGACGAATCGTATTAAATGGAATGAATGAATGGAGGTGGCTATACTAGGAGTATCCCATCCATCGGGAATCATGATCTAGGTTATGCGGGCCGAGGTGTGGTGCATGATTATACGACACGGCACTTGCGCTGCTCTACTCTAGACATGAGATGGATGACAGCATCTTGACATGTGTCAAAATCCTTGGAGTCTTGGGAATGGAATGGGTTCGTGGTTGATATCCTAAGCAGTGTTTCAAAGGAACATTCTTGGTCCCCCCACATGCTGTCTAGGGGGGCCCGATCCGAGGGGCGATCCCGTGACGCGTAAACCGCTGAATGAAAGACATGCGCTGTCGCGTCCCGTCCTGCGATTTTCTCCTCTTCGGGCTCGCCACGAGTGACCTCGAACGAGGGTCATTTCAGGGTCGCAGATAGATAGGCAAGCATACAACATGAGGCGGACAGATGCGATGGGAAGTTGGGAAAGGAAGAAGAATGGAAGAAGAAGAAAAAGGGGGAGGCAGGCCAGCCTTCTCATTCAGCTCCAAGGTTTGGTGAAAGTGCAACATTAATAATGTTTTTCTCTTCACCTCTTCCCTCGTAATCCAGACCAAGTCTGCCTACAAACCAATCTCGCCTGGGAGACCCAAAGCAAAAAAGGGAAATTGGAGATCACGAGGTTGATTCACCAATAGGAAGAAGCAATTGATCAACGAGTTCCAGAAGACGGGGCCCTAGTCGCCCATGCAGATCGGAATTCTTATTTAGTTTAGCAGTTTAGCAGTTCCCTTGAGGCACAGGGCCGCAGGGTTCTAGCTCTTGGCCTAGCAGCACCTGGAAGCTGTAGGCTGGTAAGAAAGAAGACAGACAGGCAGACAGACAGGAACAGAACGGGAGCCAGAGCAAGTTAGTGGTGTGGTGGATACCCTGGGATATGCCCTCCGGGGCTCACCTCGACCCCTTCTTCTTCTTCTTCGCAACGCCCGTCGGAGGCAAGCGACGACAAGGTGTCCGTCCGTCCAAGTCTTGCCCTGTGTGTCGTCTTGCCTCTCTCTTGTTCTTGCCTTGCCTCGTGTTCTTCCCGTCCGGCGTGATACTTTTTTATGAAACCCTGCCATGCCATTCACTCACTCACTCAGCTGCACACGAGGCCACGCGCTAGGACCCAAGACAGACAGAAAGGACCCAGACCCTGACCCAGACCTGCTGTTGACAGGGCGGATCTTGGTACGATCAGCTTATATGGAACGTTGTGACGAGCAGCTAGCCAGAGCAAATAGGCAACAGAGTGTCCTCTCGTGGGCTGATCATTCGTAGAGAAGAGGAAGGACAAGAAACTGTATGTATATGAATAATTGATACAATACAAGCAAGCCAACAAATCCAAAGCCTCTCCCTCTCGTCTTCGATTGCCTCTTCCCACCCCGACAGGAAATTCTCGATACGTAGGAGGGATTGCTACGCTGCAGAGTTTCCCACCCCTGCTAAATTCGCCAAGTATCGTATCCGACAATTACTTTACTACATGTTCTAGAATCTTTTCTAGTCCCAGCAGTAGTAGGTACGTGTTCCCGTCCGGGCACAACGTTTCCCAGCATTTCTGTTCTGCACAAGGCATTGGTTTGGCGAGAAACAAGAGACTCGAGAACCGACAGCTACAGCGACGGGTTCTCTACCTGCATACATACATGCAATACACTACAGACAGATGGACAGTACAGAAAGAGAGAGAGAGAGAGAGACATTCACAGCAACACAATTCGAGATTCGTGATCCATCGCGCATCAATCAATCATCCAACCCCCCACCCCCCTTGTCCACCTCCCATTTAAACACACGCTGGCAACATGAAAGAGGAGCTCGGGGCGCGGGTGCTAATTAAAACCAGGGAAGAAAAAAAGAGAGTCATTTGACGCGACTCACCAAAGAGAGGCCCAGACGTCCCCGCGCCAAACCGGATCGAGCAAGGCGTGCCTTGTCTGCCCCTTGATCCAACCTAAGTATTTTCTCCGCAATTGCCCATTCACTCAACTCATTGGGTCTGTCCCAGTCCGCCGAAATCGACGCTGCGACCACCGAGAAACCCCCAAACTCGTTCGTTCACTGGCAGCTCGTGATTTTCTGCTGGCCTGCACCTCCAAACCTTTCCCCAGCAGTCAACAAACTACTTTGCGCAGACTTTCTTTCTCGAGGATCGTTTGCCCTCTTTTCCTATATTTTCCTTCTACTTCTTGACGCTCGCTGCCGTTCACCTTTCCGTCTCTCCTGTTCCATTCTTCTCGACCAGGACCAATTCACATCCCCTCACAACCCACCCAACATGAAGGGTAAGTGCGCCGCCACCTCAGGGGGAGGGAGCTCATCGCGAGAGAGGCTCCCCCCTTTTGAGCTCCCCCAGCCCTCGATTCACTGTAGAGCTTCAGAACTGACCATGGTGTTGCGCGACAGCTCTCATTCTCGTCGGCGGCTTTGGCACCCGCCTCCGTCCTCTCGTACGTCTGTCCTCTGGCGCTGCTGCTGCTGCCGCCCCTCTGAGCAGTGCAGTGCAGCGCCGCGCCCGCGCTGGATGTACCGACCGCTAACCCTCGCGCCTCTCGACAGACCCTCACTCTGCCCAAGCCTCTGGTCGAGTTCGCCAACAAGCCCATCATTGAGCACCAGATCGCCGCTCTCGCCGATGCTGGCGTCACCGATATCGTCCTTGCCGTCAACTACAGGCCCGAGATCATGGAGACCCGTCTCAAGGAGGTCAGTTTCTTCTCCAGCCCGCAATCTGTCATCTTCAATCACGTCCCGTTGCTTATAATGTGGGTCCACAGTTCTCCGAGCAGTACAATGTCAACATTGTCATCTCTGTCGAGAGCGAGCCCCTCGGCACCGCCGGCCCCCTGAAGCTGGCCGAGCACGTCCTCGCCAAGGACGACTCCCCCTTCTTCGTCCTCAACGCCGACGTCACATGCGAGTACCCCTTCAAGGCCCTCGCCGAGTTCCACAAGGCCCACGGCGACGAGGGCACCATTGTCGTGACCAAGGTCGAGGAGCCCTCCAAGTACGGTGTCATTGTCCACAAGCCCAACCACCCTTCGCGGATCGACCGCTTTGTCGAGAAGCCCGTCGAGTTCGTTGGCAACCGCATCAACGCCGGTCTGTACATCCTCAACACTTCCATCTTGAACCGCATTGAGAAGAACCGCCCGACCTCGATCGAGCAGGAGACCTTCCCTGCCGTTGTCAAGGATGGCCAGCTGCACTCCTTTGACTTGGACGGCTTCTGGATGGACATGGGTCAGCCCAAGGATTACCTCACCGGTACCTGCCTGTATCTGTCCTCTCTGGCCAAGAAATCCCCCGAGCTCCTGACCCCCAACTCGGAGCCCTTCGTCTACGGCGGCAACGTTCTCGTCGACCCCAGCGCCAAGATTGGCAAGAACTGCCGCATCGGCCCCAACGTCGTCGTCGGAAAGGACGTTGTCATTGGTGACGGTGTCCGTCTGCAGCGATGCACCCTGCTGCCCGGTTCCAAGGTCAAGGACCACGCCTGGGTCAAGAGCACCATTGTCGGCTGGAACAGCAGCGTCGGCAAGTGGGCCCGTCTCGAGAACGTCACTGTCCTGGGTGACGATGTCACCATTGGCGACGAGATCTACGTTAACGGTGGCAGCGTCCTGCCCCACAAGAGCATCAAGGCCAACGTCGATGTTCCCGCCATCATCATGTAGAGTGGCCCTTTCTTCCCGACCACTCGACACGGAACCGCCAATTCTGAGACTTGTTTCGTTGTACCTTCTGGCAACCCGGTTTCCCCTTTATACGATTTGATAATCAATGTTTCTTCCTTGCGTTTCGATGGACCCAGAACCTTCTCCCCTCGGCACTCTACTTCAGTTTTCAACTATGATTGCGGAAGCCATGGAACTCGACGTCCCTGGTTTTTGATAGACGAGTCTCGGCCATGACGACATCCTTCACGGTACGAGAAATAAAAAATTCCGACACAGCCTGTTTGGTCAGCACCAAAAGAGCTCCTCTCCGGCTTGAGAGGATACGTGTCAAGAGAGAGCGTTCTCGATGTAAAAGAAAAAAGACAAAAAATGTAGCGCGCGCGCACAGCATGAGCGAATGATGATTTGCCTTGGTTGACATTGCATTGGCATGCGTTGGGGGGTTCATGAATATTTTGGTAACTTTCCTCTTGGAACGTGTACGGACCGCTCTCTGGCCGTCTCGGGCTTCGTGGCGACGATGAATAATGAGAGGCCGATACGAGGGAACGTGTTCTGACGGCCAGCATGGGGAAAGGATACCTGGAGTTGACGGCTGTTGAGCGAGGTGTTTGCGAGCTGGGATAGCTTAGACAAAACCGGCTGGCTACCTTGAATGGTAATCAACAAGCAGATAGTTGATCAAGATTTCACGATGGTATGACCTGATACTGCCAACCTAATCATTGAACTTCGGATGGCTCTCGGGGCTCTCGAGCAGAACCGATATGACATTTAATACTGTTCTTGTGACGACTTTCGTGAAGATGTTTTGAAATTGAAATACACCTAATTTTGTTGAATCGACACTTGTGTACCAGTCCCTTGTCTAGCTATACAATCAGCAACGGGTTGCAGAGCCTGTCTTGAATTGGCGAATAGCACACATACCACCTCCCAGACATTCGACGTATAATGTACTTGTACACATATTGAAGGTTGATCAATAAGCACGTCAAGTACCCGGTAGGCCCGTCTGTCCCATGCCGTGTCCGAGCGCAGGCCATGGAGATTCATATATTTCAATGCAGCAGACGAAGACTATTTGCAAGTCCCAATGCGGACGTGAAATGTGCACGGTGCGGCTGCGAGATGAGTATAGTCTGGATATGGTTGAGTCAGGCAGTGGTTCGTGTATATGGACTTGTGATTATCAGTAGAGTTTTGTCCTTCTGGCCCGACCATGTTGTTTCTTTAACTCGTCGATTCGTGGCTGATGATGTATTATCGTCTCGGCCCGACCGTGTTGGTATAGATCAGAATTGATGTGAAGCACGATGAACTTGGTCACCAGTACCTTGCCAAGGCGACTCAGGGCCAGGTTACTTACGCCCTTTACTGACAGCACACCTGCATCAGGCAAACAAGTAAAGGCAATAATGATGATGTGGATCTTTCTTTAGTGAAATTAGGTATTTGGTTATGGACATGTCAGAATCTGATCAGCCATTCGATGTATATATACACTTCCAGCGTGTGCCGCGACTTGAGCGGACACACAATTCTTCTTCGCTGCTTACAGCGGTCATATCCCAATTCATCAGAGATATCTTTAATCCTCCAGTACGCCCACTCACGGAACTCCGAGCAATGCAAAAACAAAAACCCTTCCGGTTGGTCCACGTGCCGCTCCTTGCAAATGACTGTCCAACCTTTTGGGACAATCCCCGACCATAGATGAATCATACCGCTGCGAAATGGCGAGAGAGAAAAACAAGCAGAATCAGATCAGAGAAAAGGAAGAGGATGACATGACTGTTTAGTAGTCGTCTTCCTCGTCCTCCGAGTCGTCAACGACCCAGCCTCTGCTCATCTCCACAGCGCGTTCCCACTTGCCGTACATCTTGGCAACCTTCCTCTTCTCCATCTCGGGAATAAATTCTCTGCGGCCTTGCTTGGCCTTCATGATGTTCTGGATTTGCTTCAGGCTGGACCAGCAGTCGCGGTGTGCGATACCGGCGGCAATGGCGGCGCCAAGGGCAGTGGTCTCACGCATGGCCGGGCGCTCCACCCGGATGCCGGAAAGATCGGCTTGTGTTTGCATGGTCAAGTCGCTGTTGGACATGCCACCATCCACGGCCAGAGACTCAAGTCGGTGACCCGAGTCCTTCTCCATGGCGTCGAGAATGGCACGGGTCTGGAAGCAGGTGGCCTCGAGAGTAGCACGGGCGATATGGCCCTTCTTCGTGTGCTGCGTGATGCCGACTGGGAAATAATGTTAGTCGCACGAACAAATCAAACATGCTGCGGGTGATACTCACAAAGTGTTCCCTTGGCGTCATCAATCCAGTAGGGTGCAAACAAACCACTGAATGCAGTGACGAAGATGACGCCACCATTGTCACCGACGCTCTCGGCGAGCTCCGTGATCCTCTTGGAATCTCTCTCGAAGCCAAGGTTGTGCAACAGGAACTTCACACCGGAACCACCAACAGCAATGCTACCTTCGAGGGCATACACTGGCTTTCCGTTGTCACCAAAATCATAGGCAACGGTGGAGAGGAGACCGTACTTGGAAATCACGGGCTCGTTTCCAACGTTGTACAGCAGGAAACATCCAGTACCGTATGTGTTCTTTGCTTGTCCGGGCTGGAAGCCGCACTGGCCGACAAGGGCAGCCGACTGGTCGCCCAAGCATCCGCAGATCTTGACGCCGGCCAGAACACCCGAATCAATCTTTCCATACATCTTGGGGCAAGATGACGGTACGATCTCGGGGAGAGCGACCTTTTCCGTGTCGATCTCGAAGAACGACAGCAGCTCGTCGTCGTACTTCAGAGTTTTCAGGTCTATAAACATGGTGCGGCTAGCATTTGTGGTGTCGGTGACATGCACATTGTTCTTGGGGCCGCCGTTGAGCTTGTAAATCAGCCAAGAGTCTACAGTTCCAAATGCCAAGCGCTTCTCGTCATAGGACTGCTTGACAGCTGGGTCGTTTCGGAGCAGCCACATCAATTTGACACTGGAGGGGTATGTGCTGAGGGGGAGACCCGTCTTTTCGAGGATCATCTCGGCACCCTGCTTCATCTTGAGCTCGCGGACGAGGTCCTTGGTACGCGTGTCGGGCCAGACAACGGCGTTGCCCAGCGGCTCTCCGGTGTACTTGTCCCAGCATAGGATCGTTTCACGCTGGTTGGTGATTCCGATGGCTTTAATTTGCGAGACAGACCAGCCCTGCTCGGTGAACTGCCTGGTGGCTTCGTCGATGCAGTCATCTACAGATTTGGTGAGGTCGTATGGGTCGTGCTCGTGCCATCTGCGCGGAAATGACTAGGTTAGCCGGTGTTTTCGCGAGGTGGCAAAATTCAAGTCGTCCATGGTCGAAAAAACTTACCCTGACTCGGGATAGTGGTTCTCAAACTCGATCTGGTGGCTGGCAACGATGTCGGCTTGGCTGCTGAAAATAATGAAGCGAGTAGATGTTGTTCCCTGGTCTACGCTGCCAATGAACCACTCATCTTCGTTGGGGTTCGGCTTGGTGCCGCCTACTGCGCCATTGGTGCTGTGCTCGCCATTGACGCCGTTGGTCTGGTGCTCTCCGTTGGTACCATTGACACCATTGGTGCCGTTTACGCCGTTTGTGGCATGCATGATGTTGCTGTTGCTGCTATGCGGCGCAGTATTTTGGCGGTGGTAGAAATCCTTGGTCATGAAAGATTCCACGTATGACGTAGTAGTGGTGGTGGAAAAGGCTCTCGTCAGGAACAGAGACAAGGACAGAGGAGGTCTGTTGCTGCGTCTGGGCCTGGTTGTGAGAGCCTGGGTAGGGGAGGAGGAGGCAGCAGAAGAGTATGATGGAGTAGAAGAATGAGTAGACAAGACTGGCAGGAGGAGGGAGGCCTGGCCCTAGCTATATGGACGACGGCCGCGGCGGCGGAGAGGTCGAGGGAAATTGGTAGCAGCCGGGGTGTGGGCCGATGCAGGAGGGATAATTGATATTATCGTGGGGGTTGAGTCTAGTCTAGAACTCTTGCGGGTATGGTGTTGTACTTGAGAATAGTGCTTGCAGCTAGGAGCGCAAGGCAGTAGTAGCAGGCGTGAGTATAGTATAGGGGCTCTTGCGCCGTGTCGTCGAAAGGAGGCAGTAGTAGTAGTGGTGTTCTTTACAATACCAACTGGTGATGGAGCACAAGAGTTGAAGTAGTTGTAGTAGTAGTGAAGAAGAAAGTCTCTACGGAAGAAGGAGGAGAGGAGAGAGGACAGGGCAGAGGATGAAGAGGAGGGCATCATTCGTCCCTAAATGTGGCTGCTCAGGTCTTGGTATCCAAGGCCGAGCGAGCTATAGTTACGTATGTACAAACGTATCAAAAGGGCAATTGAGGGGAGGGGGGCGTGCCCCAGTCTGAAGGTACCAACCAGCAGATGGATTCGGACGGATTGGGAGGCGGTTTTTTCTCTGCTTCCACGACCCAAGCACGCAAGAGCAGGTAGCGGCAGGCTGTCTGTGTGAGTAGGTAATGTAGGTAAGGTATGTACCGCCAAACGGCAGTATGACTGGAGCGTGTGAGAGAACGAAAAGAGATATGCTGGGGGCACTGTACGGTGTATTGGGGGGTTTGACCGCGCAGATGCGAGGCAAGGTAGGTAGGATCTGGGCAGAGAGAGCTGGTGCTGGGCGAGAGAGCTGGGCTGCTGGGCAGCCGGGGTTATCGCCCTGGGCGGTGTTTCTGGGTCACTGGGATTGACTGGCTGGTCACGGAAGTGTCTGCTTTCCCATTACAAAACGGATGGATATCGACCAAACCCTGCAAGGCGTGTGTGGGTGTTACCTGTCTGTCTGCTGGCTGCTGCCAGGCAGGGAATAGCAAAGCGTGTGCGTTGCAACGGACCAGACAGACGGGCTTTCCTTGTGACAGTCGAGCTGCAAGGGCGATTCTAGGCCGGACAGGACTCTGAGAGAGCCAGGAGCAGAAGAGAGGAAAAGAGTTCACAAAACGCGGCTGGTCATGCGCCCGAAGACTGGAGAAACCCACATCTTGACACTTTAGTGGGCCTCCTTCTGCGGGGCCTGGAGATCTGCTGTGGAGTTGGGACACACTCCCAAGACTGGGAAGTTGACTTGGCGGGGATCTTGGGGCGTTGGCTAGTGGGGGCGCAACCTTTGGAAACATTTGGACAGTGGACTCGGGGATCATTGCAAGGAATCACTCGCAGCGAACTCCTTTTTTCCCTTCTCTCTCTCGACGTCCCTGGTCCCTCCAGGCACAGACAGGCACACTGACACTCCTTGCCCAGGGTTTGCCGGAAAAGATGGAAAAGCACCATCCACCCGCTGAACCTTGAGACCATCTCGCCATGCGCCGACAGGGGCAATAAGAAAAAAGGCAAATCTTATAGTCCACCAGCGTGATCAGGCCCAACGTATTATGATCAACTCGGTTCCTGTCTTGGTTGAACTGTGTTTTTTTTTACTCTATTGTGTTCATGCTGACCATACATACAACCACACATACATACCGTATCTATCCCACAAATGGAAACCCGGAAACGTCAATGCATCATGTAGGTGGTGGTATGTAGTACGGAGTAGTCGTACCGGGCTGCGGGCTGCGTTTCCAAGAAACGTCCCGTCCACTGCCCATGTGGGGTCGCGGGCAGGACACGACTGGCATCTGTCCTCGAGCCTTACACGCCGCACCTAAGCTTGACATCATATTGGTGGGCAAACCTGTTGCCGATGACCGATCCATCGAAAATCCACCAGTCAGAATTATGGGGCTTCGGCAGCTGGGCCCAGCTGGAGCTCTATCTCGACGAGGCCCACGCCCAGATCTGATTGGCCAATGTCTGCTCCGCCCAGCCGGTTTTCGAGCTCTTGGTCGCACCAGCAGAAACGACGACGTCAAGATTGCATCGAGATCAGAACAAAACGGGTTTACCTATCAGCCTATGGCCTATAGGCAGAACTGATCAGCCTTACCTATGACATGATACTGGGGTCGGTGCAATGCTCGGGCAGAACAACAACATGGCAAACGTCTGTCCGACATCATACCTCCTCCATGCGCCGGAAGAAAAGGTGCGAGAGAGATGGCTGCCGGCAAGCGCTGGCTGGTTGGCGGTGCCGTCGGCGGCCAGTCAGGTCTGTCTGGTATGCCATCTCTAACTCGGTCCGTTCCCCTCGCGCTCCCCAGAGTCCCAGACAGACCTTAAGCTTCCGCCCGTCTCCTCCCCTCTCCCCTTCACCTTGAAGGTCCCGTCCCATCTCACCTTGGCCTGCTTGGCCCTTCTCCAGTCTCCAGACTTTTTGCCAGGCGGCCTAAGCCGGCAGAGCTGGGGCACCACTCCTTCCCCCGAGATGTCAGCAAATAACTGGGTCTGGAGAATTCGCGGTTCACTCGTCCTTCGGGAGAACAACGACAACAGACAATATGATCCAGTGTGTCCTAGGGTCAGCTGCTCGTCCCATCTTCCGTCTTGTCCGTCCGTCTCGTACTCGCCAAGAGAGAACGAGTGTGCCCGCGGTTGACGATGGGCATGTCTCGCGCCGAGCCTCGTTTCGCGACCGGACCCCACGGCGAGAATTTGAGAGAAGAGTGCTACTGCTAGATTCATCATCTCTCCTCCGATAAATGGCGCGAGCGTTTGTTCGTGCGTCCGGTCCAGCGACTCCGGCTTGCCGCGTCGCTGCACTGCGCCTACTCTACTGTGCGATGCGATGCCATGCCATGCCATGCGGACGCACTGCACTGCACTTCGGTGCCCCTTGCCCATGTCCTTCAACCCTTCGACACCACCCCGGCCACCACGCCGGACAGGCAACCGGACATGCCATTCGAAGCTTGGCTCCAAGATTGTAATGTGTTACCCAGTGAGTAGTAACCACTATCAGCTCAAACCATCTTATCCACTTTGGTTGGCACCATCCCCAGACGACCCCCATCCAATCAACCCGGCTCACTTCGACGGAATTGGGCATTTCAAAAAGTCGTCTTGGCGCCTTCTGCATTGCCCTGGTTGATCTCCAGACTATTTGCTTCCAGACCCTCGACGCACGGGTGTCGGTTTGGGCCTCTACGAATGAATACTCCAAACCTAGTCCCCTCATCAATCCTTTAGCGTGGTGGGTGAACAGGCGCCGGCCTCACGGGCTGGCAACTCTATAACCATCAAGCTCTCTCCGCGCTTCGTCTTGCTATATCCGGATCTTGTAGGCACCCGCAAACCACCAGAACTCGGCCTTCACGAACTTGTTCCAACTCAATCGGCTTTCCCTTTTGCTCTGTGTCGCTCGAGGCATTCTTTGCCCCCGATTCCGGATCATCATGGCTGTGCCGCCCTGGTTAGTCTCGGGCTCCGACGCATCCCACGAAAGTACGTGTGCGTCCCCCTTATCGGAACGGGCCAGATATCATGCAATTATATTTTTTTCCAGTCACGTTCGCAAAAACGTGGGGCCCCAAACATCGTGAAGTTTGCTGCCGCGCCCATCCCACTCACTACCACGTCCTCCTGCACTCTCCTGCATCCTTTCCCCTCTTTTTTCTTTTTCTTTTCTTTCTTTCTGGTGCCTTCCTTGCCAGACCTCGCCCGCGCGACAACAAATAAAACCCTTGGCACCCAGAAAAGGTTTCGCCCCGGTCGTATCTGATCTACATTACTATTTCCGATTGCAAGCTCTTCCATTATCCGGTTCCAATCTTCACGAGACGCACCTGACCTTTCCCACCCCCGGACCTACATGAAGAAACGCCACCTTCGCTTGGAAGTCGGGCGAGCTCAACAAATTCTTTTCCTCCTTCCTGGTGTACGTTGCACGTATCCGAAACAGCACACCACGACAACTCAGGCACGTCCTTCATGTTACCCACAAGAACCATCCTTTGGGTTCCTGTCGAGATTACAGATCATTTCACAGGCCTCAAGTGACCAACGTGCAGTTTCCACTTTGCTTCCTCCATTCTTTTTTTTTTCCTTCCCTCGTGTTCTCTCGTAATCCTCTGCTCGCTACAATTCCGCCCGATTAGGGCCAATGTAGGCTGCGCGGGTGCATATGTAGATCTGCATCCTAGCCATAACTAGTCCAGTCCAAGTATCTGTGATCAGTAGTCCAGACTCTTCTCTCGGGTCCCGGTCCGTAAAACGGCCTCAGGCGGATCGGCAACGCGCATCAAGTAGCAGTTCGTTCTTATGCGGCTCTGACTGCTGGCGCCATAAGTGGACTTGCGGCGTAAACTCTGGCCTGGGCTAACAAAGTCTTGTCGATCGGCATTCGTAAGACTAGTAAAGGGAGACGGCATGGTTTGACCATAGCTGCTGCTTTGACTTTTGGTTGGTATATGCCTGGTTTTATACTCTTGTAACCATGCCACATACTGTCAAGGGCCTACATGTTTTTCTACAGACAGTTTGACACAAGGCAGGGTAATACTGATGCAACAGTAAGAGTATCACAATGCGACCATTCACTTCAGGAACTTGTCAACTGTTTGAATGTATTTGATTGCCCGGAACTAAAAGATAAAGCCCTCTCCAATGAGTAAGTACACCGCCAACCATGCTTCGTCGCAATCTGTTACCGCCCAGCTTATTGTCACTACACGTGGAAGTGAGTGTCTCCACCCCCTTTCCTTTCCCGTCACAAGATCCCATGCTATACTACCCCGGTCACCATGACTCCCGTCTATAGTATGACCACAAGCAAGACAGCCAGCAAGCCACAGTGAACCGTCGGTCCAGAGACCAGGGCCCATATTCCAAGCTTCTCTAGACCACACACGATACAGCAAAAGCCCAAGTATAAGGCTAGGAAGAGAACCCCACACCCGAGTCCAGACAAGGCCACCCTCACCGCGAGGCCGAGGCTCGAGACCTCACGTGTAGTATAGCCAATCTCGGCCAGCGCCAGGGGATCCTCCCTCCAGTCGTCGTCGATCTCGTGCTCCAGCTCGGCAGTCTGGTAGCTGCCCCCGTCCAGGGACCCCTGGTCGTCGTCGCTGTCACCCGCAGCCGCCTCGTCGTCCCGGGGAGGAGAATCGACCAGGAACAGGTCAACGTGCGTCTCCCGGATGCAGAGCGCGACCGGGCCGCCGTCAGGGACCTCTGATACTGTGGGGTATCCCTGCTCCCGGGCGCGCTGCTGGGCGGCGTTCCTGTACTCGGCCGAGAAGCGGCCGTTGGCCGGGATCCACGTACATCCCGAGACGCGGACATGTCGGGGGTCGTCGTCGCTGCGGTCGCTGAGACTTCCGACTTCAAGATCGTCGCTCTCGTAGACAGAGCCGAGACGGTCTGGCTCTGGGGACAGTAAAGGCGCGGCGTCATCGTCTTGTTCACTGTCGATGATGCTGCCGGTAGTAGATCTAATGAGATCGTGGTTCGTAAGCTCCTCATCGTCGGTATCCTGATCTTCGATGATAGGCCGAGGCGATCGAGCAGAGAGGGGGGAATTTGGCTCGTCGTCGTCACCATCGCCTTCTCGGTCCGAATCCTCTGCACCGTCCAGCAGCGACTGCACGGCATCTGCAATGCGCAGAAGAAAATCGTCGAGCAGCTGCTCTCCACTTGGGGAGATGCGTGGAGGGAGTTCAGACAAGGACTCGCCAGGCTGGGCAGTGGCCGCAAACAGCCTGGCCCTTTCCGTCTCGATCTCCTGGCGCATCCGCACCCAGGCCGGCCAGTGTGACAACTGATCCTCGGCCGAGGGCACGGTGGCGTCAAGGGGCTCGGAGGCGCTCATATCGTCATCGTCGCTTACATTGTCAGAGTCGTAGTTGCTTCCAGAGTGGTCGCTGTCGTCGGAACCAAACAAGTTTTCGCTGGTGACGGAGTCGTCGTGGCCGGCGTCGTCACTATCGGAGCTGTCGGAAGAGTCGTCACTGTCGAAGTGGTTGGCGGCCATATAATGTGCGGTGAAGAGGACGTAGTCGGTCGGCGTGGGATGGAAGTTGTGGAACTCCATTGCTCCTGTCGAGATTTGGGAACTTGATTCGAGAACTTAAACAGGAGCCAGACTCTTGTACATACACCTGTTTGTGAGAGTGAGGATTTCCACGGAGGATGTGTGCTGTGTTGGGGGGTTTGGGAACTTGATTCGAGCACTCATACAGGATTCAGGCTCTTGTATATATATCTTTTTGCGAGAGGGAGAACAGCCACGAAAGAAAGTGCCATGTTTAAGGTCTGAAGTTCTCTCGTCTTTTGTTCTTGCGGAAAATCTTTTCTAAAATCATCTTTTTGGAGGCGCTTTACGTGGCGCCGTTTTACTATTTGTTTACTTGCAGGCCCCGGATCAGAATAGACAAGGCTGGTTTTTTTTTCCATTGAAAGGGAAATCGACATTAACCTAATAATCAGTTTACTAATCCTCCTGTTAATTGACATCGTCGGAGACATCTTTTCCGCGGGGCTTGTAGATTGAGACTGGTCGAGATAAACACTATTTCAAAAGTAGAAAAGAACAAGAGGGAAAAAACCTACACGATGACCGCAACGATTTGCGCGTTCATCCACCGAGAGAGCCTTTACAGTGACTATTTGTGTTAAGCAGAACTCTGATGTGAAAAAAAGCGACTCGATGTGGCGCGTGGCGGTCCACCACGACTGATCGCTCAGTGCATTCATCGCTAGAACCTCCACAGCAGATCGTTCAGTCTACACCGGCCACCCTGGTACTTGTGTAATCATTTGTAAGTATGATTTGCTTCGACAATTCCTGGACTGTGGAATGATATCGAGTGAAGTGGCCGTTTGCCACCCTAACTGCAACCATGAATTATCAGATACGTACATTCCAAGCATCATGACAGGATTATCAGTCGTATCCCTTTTTTTTTTTCTTTTTTTTCTCCCCTTTCTCCCAAAACACCTTTCATCAGAAGAGATGATGATCTGAAAATGGGTGTGTATGTACAGCCCATCAGCAGCAGCGTCTATACTGTGGCATACCATGGTATATTGTATGCAGGTCAGTTAGGGCTGCATGGAACCTAATCCCTCTATATATTAGATCAGCCATCTGCTCTCATCGGCACGCATCATCGCTCCCAAGACAGGACGAAGCTCCCCACACGCCCGAACCGATCCACCATCTTGGAGCAACAGTTTCTGTTTCAACATCCTCCCTACAGCAGCGCTTCGGTCTTCTCGTGCTCCACATCAAAGCGGCGCCCTCGCCGAACGTGCTTAGTTGTTGATCCGAGGCTACAGTCCTCAAACACCAGAGACGGGCATGCCAGGTTCCATGGAGATGTGCAAGCGCGGAGCCCAGTATAGTCTACCGATCTGCTTGTCACACAGATACTCATCCAGTCAAACAGAACCTACAGCGTCACGTTTGAATCACAATCCATCCATTCCATGATCAGTGTCAAAAAGGTTCGCGTGTACTGTTCGAGCCCTGCCTGGGAGAGAAGAAGCCAAACCTGTGTCTTCGTTGCAAAAGAGAAGGAAGAGCATTGTTACACATCGCGGAGGAAAGAAAACAATCTTTTAATGAAAGCTTATGCAAATCGTTTTAAGGAAAACCAATATAATATAAATCATTAATACGTAGTATAGTTAGGATACATGCTTTAATGCCCTTTGACGATAAAATCTCCAGGCCTCTAAGAAAAACCCATCAAACCCCCCATGGTCAACCACCGATGCAGGCAACACGCACATAACGCATGCACAACTACTTGGCTCTCTCCGTCGTCGAGCTGGCTCACAGGATTGGGGTGTCGAGGCTCGAGGAAGCGAAGAGAAAGGAAACGACGGGGACATAGGAACGAACCCCGACGGAAGAGCGGACTCTCGCGAGTCCGGGCTTAGAGGAAAGTGGGTATGGGCGCGGGGTCCAACGTCTCGGTCTCCTCCGGGTCGAAGGTGATGATGCTGACCGACGTGACGGTGACGGTGGGCCAGTTGGTGATCTCAAAGGTCGCCGAGGGGTTGCCGATGCCGGCGCCGTATCCCCAGCCGGTGTAGTCGGCGGGGAAGGGTTCAGTGAAGGTGGGATCGAAGCCGGCGCCGTAGCCCTCGCCGCCGTTGCCATAGTTGCCGCTGTTGCCACCGTCGTAGCTGGGGCTCTTGCCGCCATCGTAGCCACCGTTGCCGTTGTTGCCGTAGTTGCCGGTGTTGCCACCCTCGTAGTCAGGGCTCTCGCCGCCGTAGTTGCCATCACCGCCGTTGCCGTAGTTGCCATCGCTGCCGCCATTGCCATAGCCACCGTTGCCGCCCTTGCCACCTCCGTAGCTACCGTGGCCACCGTTGCCGCCGCCGTAGCTGGGGCTGCTACCTTGTCCACCGTAGCCGCCCTCAGGGGAGGAACCAGAGCCTTCGTAGCCACCCTCGGGGGATGAGCCAGAGCCTTCATAGCCGCCCTCAGGAGAGGAGCCCGAACCCTCGTAGCCACCCTCGGGAGAAGAGCCAGAGCCTTCGTAGCCGCCCTCCTGGCCACCACCGTAGCCACCTGAGCCGCTGTTGCCGCCTCCGTAGCTGGGGCTCTCACCCTCTCCACCGTAGCCGCCCGAGCCAGATCCTCCGTAGCCAGAGCCAGAGCCGGAACCTCCGTGACCGCCCTGGCTGCCTCCGTAGCTGGGGCTCTCACCCTCACCGCCGCCGTAGCTGGGCTTCTCACCCTCACCGCCGCCGTAGC
>JACVEI010000051.1:278648-449737 GCA_018115615.1 Pestalotiopsis sp. DP-2020a | reverse complement strand
CAGCTGGAGTTTGTAGGTCTCGACACATTTCGCCTTGTTCGCAAACTAAACTAATACTTTTTGTGCCCACGAGAAAATCAGCCCATCGAGGGCGAGGACATGGTCGACTCCTTCATCTGCAACTGCACAGACTGCCGCAAGATCACGGCCTCGGTCTTCGCCTCTAACCTGATCATCGGGAACAAGGGCATCAAGCACCTGCGGGGCCAGGACAAGCTGACGCAGTTCGGCCCGCAGAGCAACACTATCGCCACGGGCAACACCATGGCCAACTATTTCTGCTCCGTCTGCGGAACGCTCATGTACCGCATCAGCAGCGCGTCACCGGACAAGAAGATCATGAGGCTGGGTACCGTGGACGACTTCAACCTGCACGAGACCAAACTCAAGCCCAGGATCGAACAGTTCTGCAAGGACCGTGTGGCCTGGTTTGGTGGCGGCGAGGGTGTTAAGCAATATGATGGCAATTATTATGGCGGGAAGTCCAAGTCAACGAGTATTTAAGCTCTGATGTAGGCATCATCGAGGCAGAGCCGCGGAGCGACGAGTGCCACTGGATTGTTGAGCCAGGATGAGTTCGTGTCCTGTATCGGGTTGGAATCGGGCTCTCTCGTGATGAATCGAAGAGAATAGGTATGTATGAAGCGAAAGAGGTACCTATTTCGGGCAGCCATTTTTGGCATGAGCCAGGCAATATTGGAAGTATGGAGCGTAAAAAAATACTCCGAGAACATCTCCGGCAGGAGCTCCAGTTCACAATACGNAGCGAAAGAGGTACCTATTTCGGGCAGCCATTTTTGGCATGAGCCAGGCAATATTGGAAGTATGGAGCGTAGAAAAATACTCCGAGAACATCTCCGGCAGGAGCTCCAGTTCACAATACGTGCAATTGGTAATGTTTATTTGCTGCTTGCATTATGGGTCTCATTGGCGCAAGAAGCATGATATAATACAAGCTGCTCATCGTGTTTGCCATGCTGATTAGATACAGACAGCTCGAAGNGTGCAATTGGTAATGTTTATTTGCTGCTTGCATTATGGGTCTCATTGGCGCAAGAAGCATGATAGAATACAAGCTGCTCATCGTGTTTGCCATGCTGATTAGATACAGACAGCTCGAAGAATGGAAGATGGAAATCTTTTGGATATGTTACATGTTTCGCTATGATGTACAGATATATTCTCACACGGACGACGATGCCAACATCGAAGACCTTTGGCAGATCAATGCTGTAGTCTATGACAGTCCCGTGAAGCATTACTCAAGCCTTGAATGAGGTGGATTTCGCCTATCTCTCACCCTTGGAACGCTGTTGCTGTTCGCGGTACCATTTAGGCCTGAGCTCTAGGTTCCGGCTTCTTGGCGGGAGCGGTATCGCCTCCAGCAGCTGCAGCAGCCTCGGCGTTCTTCCTGGCGTAATAGTCCCTAAATTTCTTTTGCTTGGCAGCTCTCTGCTCATCGAGGGCCTCTTTTCTCCTGGCAATCTTGTCCTCGCGGTCTCTGCGCATTTCAGCCTGGATGGCCTTGGTCTTCCTCCTCCTGTGCTTCATGGCGACTCTCCGAGAACCCATCTTGCGCTTCTCGGTACGAATGAGGCTACCCAGGCGCCAATTCTCCTCGCGGTAGGAATAGCTGCCGTCTTTCTGGAGCTTGTAGATGCGCTCCTCACGCGGGTGCGGGTTGCGGCCGTAGCCCTGGCGGACCACCTGGTTCGGGATGCCTGAAGCGCTGATCTCGGGCTCGATCTTGGGTTCGGGGATTATCGAGGCCGCCATGTTCAGCTTGCGCTTGCGCATGGCGTGGGGGTGGTACGGCAGCTTGTCCTCCTTGTTGAAGACGACGCCAATGTATTGGCGATCGGGGTGCTTGGCCGGGTCCTTGTAGTATTTCACATAGCCCGTCACCTTTGAGAAGAGGGTGTGGTCGCGACCAATGCCGACGTTCTCGCCGGGATGCCATTTCGTGCCGCGTTGCTTGAAGAGGATGTTGCCGGGGATCACGTATGTATCTGTTGAGTTGAACCATTAGCACCTGAGCCACGTCTCGCGTCAAGCAAAGAATTAACAAGTTGGTACGTACCGCCAGTCTTCTTGGCACCCAAATTCTTCGGAATCGTGCTCGAGTCCCGAATTCTGTACGCTCCCTGACTCTTCACGGAGGCATACCTTCTTCCCTCCACGGCTTGGTTCGTGTTGCCTATCCTCAATGCTGCGAGGCCATCCTGCAATTGTCGAAGCGCAACACCACTCTTGGCTGCCGCCGATCCGCAGGAGGATGCGGCCACCAGAGGCCGGTATAGTTGTGCCAGCCTCATATTGGAAATGGTTGTAGGATCCGAGGTGATGCTCTCACGGCGTGGAGCTCGTCGATTGTTTTGTTTACCTTGAAAGCTCCAGGTTGGAAAGCCGCGAAAATTTCGGCTTAGCTAATACAGCCTGGCCGGCATGGATTGAGAAAAGCGGGTGCTTACCTCACCTAGTATCTGTACCTACAGTCTACAGAGTAGCGCGCAGGTATTCTTGTGCTTCCCAGGGGGAAGGGGGGCCGCTCTGCCGCTAGAGCGCCCACTACCAAGCTCTAGTACCAAGTGATCCCTGGGGCATTGGAAAGTTGCCAGCAATGCTTTAAGACCACCACTGAAGCCGCACTTTTACTGTAACAACATCTCAACCCAACACGATAGCGCCTAGAGCTCCGGACCGATCCATTGTATTCAGAGAACGCCGGTATTTGCACCCACGAAAAATGAGGACATACGCTACTATCTTGNACGATAGCGCCTAGAGCTCCGGACCGATCCATTGTATTCAGAGAACGCCGGTATTTGCACCCACGAAATATTTGCACCCACGAAAAATGAGGACATACGCTACTATCCTGGTCGTCCTTGCGGCGTTCCTCTCCACTGCTACGGCGCAGTTTGGATTCTTTGACCAGATGTTCGGCGGTGGAGGCCAACAACAACGCCAGCAGCCACAGAACGTTCCTAGCGACTCGAGCGTATACAGACAGAACTTCGATTCTTTCACCTGTGACAACTACTTGTGCCCTGATACACTGGGTGAGTACATCTTCGTTCACGATAGCCGGGATATACGAGGAGGCGATAGGTTTCTCTCAATGATCCACCAGCCTGGCTTCTACCCTCTTCACNTCGGCGGTGGAGGCCAACAACAACGCCAGCAGCCACAGAACGTTCCTAGCGACTCGAGCGTATACAGACAAAACTTCGATTCTTTCACCTGTGACAACTACTTGTGCCCTGATACACTGGGTGAGTACATCTTCGTTCACGATAGCCGGGATATACGAGGAGGCGATAGGTTTCTCTCAATGATCCACCAGCCTGGCTTCTACCCTCTTCACACTCCATGGCATGTTATTCTCAATGACATGCACGATACTGACATATTTCTTTGATAGCTTGCGTACACTTCCCGCACCACTGCCCTTGCCCCTTCCCTGCCAACGAGGACAAGATCGAGACTGCCGACGGACATCGATTGTGCGTATCCAAAGGCGGATTCAAGGCTGGAGAGGCAATGCGCAAGGTCGATCTGGCAAGAAAAGGATTGTTATAAGAGGACTGCCTAGAAACAGGTTCTATGATGCTACATGTTAGACAAGAGGGAACGGAGCGTATCGAAAGATCCAACATGGAGCACAATAGCCGACAGCAGGGCACATGATGTCGCCGTACCATACCACAAAGACAAATGGATCGTGTCTCAATAACCACTGTGATATATGGGAAATTGACTACCGAAAAGTAACAAATGCGCATAAACGATTGCCCAGTAGGGAATCAGTGATGGACTCCCTGGTTTAAATGACCTAGGTAGGTAGCTGTGTGCTACCTACACTCCATTCCACAAAAACATCATGCCGCCAAACCAGAATTCTGACAAGCTGACAAAAATGAATCTGTCATGGAATCAGGTCGCCACTCCGGTACTCCTTGTAAAGCGTTCTGCCGTAAACTCCTGGCCCTATGCAGCACTCCTGTGCAATGGTATCTCTCCTCATGTTTCTTCCATCATAATCCAGCTCCAAGTCGTAAACCTATGCTCGAGGAATCTTCGGAACAGGCGGGACCTTGTCTCCCTCGCCATCCTTGGCATCCCCATCATCGTCGTCTTCCATCTCCTCATCCACAACCTCTGGGTGTCCCAGCAGGCCAACGGCCTCACTCATCTCGTAGTGCTTCTTCCTCAGCTGCTCGAAGCGACGGTGCTTCTCACGCTCTTCTGGCGTCATGCCCAACATATCAGCATCGGCGTCGTGAAGGGGTGTTGCGTCCTCGTCGTTAACATGGACCCTGCTCTTGCGACCCGTGGAGGATTCCTCGTTCTCGGGAATCTCCTCCTCCGGCTCACCAAGACTGAGGCCGGGGATCTCCGAGTGAGAACTCTCAAACTCGTCATCGTCGTCTTCCGAGGGCGAGTAGTGCTTCGCATAGGGCGTCTTGGGTTCGGTAATCTTCATGGTCGAAGTACGCTCCTGCTCCGTAAGGTAAAGATTGGCCTCATCCCACTTCAGGCGGGCCTCGGGTGGTGCGTCGGGGTCATTGTCCGCAGCCGAGGGAGTTCGCGAGGATTGGCGTCGCGAGCCGGCCGGTCTGGAGGCCGCGGAGGAGGAACGGCGATGTCCCATATTGACCTGGGTGTTTTGCAGCACGATCTCCTTCTCGGTCATATCAATATCCTGCGTCGGCGAGAGCGGAGGGGACTTCTGGAACGAGTTCTTCAGGATGCCTATTCCGCTTATCAGTCAACTGTTTCACGGGTGCAACGGGAGCTGTGGACGAACCTCGGGGGCGCTTAGCCGTGGGTGGTGGAGGCGAGTGAAGCTCAGCTGGGGGGTTGGTTTGGACTTCCATCTTGCTGTATTGAGTCGTGTTCCGTTGTGGGTTTCTTGTTGAAGTGCTGTTCTGTGGTGGTGCGAATAGCCGCAGGTGGGAATCGCCAGTAGTTTGTGAAATTGATGTGGTACTCGATAGAATGATTCTGGGGGGCGTCCAAAGAGGAATATTGCTCAAGACTTGGGGTGGCCGATTTGCGCAGGGCTCAAAAGGTGCTCCGCAGCGCTGAAGCTAGAACCTAATGATGAAGTCACGCCACAAGTACCATAGAGTTCCAGGGGGCGGTAGTGGTCGCTGTGGGCAGTCTACTCGCTGGCCGAGCTTGTTGCAGGCGGGGGGTGGTAAGTCACGGCGGCGATGAAGCCTTCCTCTAGGCACCTAGGGAACCTAGGTAGTAGGTACGAATAGGTGATATGTAATTTTCTCCCCCAGTGACCAGAGATGTTGTGCTCAGACAGGAAGTCTCAGTCTTGTGACTTCTTTCCTTCTTCTGGAATGCGGCGTAAATGACGTTGCAACAGGGCAAGAGAAGTAGGGGTGATATGTGTGACTGGTGATCGGTAGCAAGACGTGGGAACCCGTGATTGAAGACGGTATGGTGGCAGAGTCTCTTGTGGTGACACGATAATATTTGCATCGACAGATGTGTCTGTACGAAAGTTGAAAAATGTCAAATCAAGCTGTGGACGTGGAATTGGTTGGGTGGGAATTTCTTGCTTAAGATCGAATGAG
This sequence comes from Pestalotiopsis sp. DP-2020a, assembly GCA_018115615.1. Taxonomy (NCBI): domain Eukaryota; kingdom Fungi; phylum Ascomycota; class Sordariomycetes; order Amphisphaeriales; family Sporocadaceae; genus Pestalotiopsis; species Pestalotiopsis sp. DP-2020a. Next base: position 444,143 of record JACVEI010000051.1, on the reverse strand, counting down.
CAGTTTATTTGATTATTCCCTTGGTACCGGCTTAGCCTAGACAATTTGATGGGCATCAACTAAAAGGTGTTCGGGTACATGACCTATCACGCTTTGATAATGAATGTTACCACCATAAACCTTGGAGGGGTTGGGAAAGAATAGGTGCATGGTCATCCTCTTCCCCGCCTTGTGTCGAATAACAGCAAATTCGTAGTACTCACCTACGAGTTAGGTACGAGGTACTTACATACACTACTCTGTACAAATGTGTTTTTGAGCCAAGTAACACAGTACAGCCTCAACGACACAATCTGCCATACGCAAAGACGCGATTAATCCAGTGATTTCAATCGTGATGGTATCGGGGTAAATTATCATCGCCCGTCACATGGCTACNGTACAGCCTCAACGACACAATCTGCCATACGCAAAGACGCGATTAATCCAGTGATTTCAATCGTGATGGTATCAGGGTAAATTACCATCGCCCGTCACATGGCCACCCTCTCGTTCCGTCGCAGCCGAGGTATCGGTCTTTTTAAATCTACCTATTCTTGATGGTTTCTTGGAATAACTGCTAGCACTACTGNCATCGCCCGTCACATGGCTACCCTCTCGTTCCGTCGCAGCCGAGGTATCGGTCTTTTTAAATCTACCTATTCTTGATGGTTTCTTGGAATAACTGCTAGCACTACTGTATAGATTACACACACCGCTGCCCAAACGGAGAGACTCCATATGTGCTTATGTATTTATTGTTTCTATGAAGCGCCTCTAGTAGTGAATTTCTTAAGCCGTTTCCAAGGAAGTATTCTTGCGCCGAACTTCCGCGTGACGAAAAATATTTTCATGCCCGCCATATTCATATAGACAATGGTAGCGCATAGCCAAAAAAGAACATGCCTCAAATCCCACAATGCATCCCATGGATGCAGGGTTCTCGCTTGGGCATGGATTGACATCATCGACAACCCTTCCTCCTCCGCATTTGACCATTCCCTATCGGACACAAGCGCCCCCTCCCACCACTCTTCCCCCAGAAAATCACAATCCCGGATCTCGAAAACTGCTGCGAGCCAGTTCAGTTACCTGGGGCCAGTGACCTCATGCTACATATTAACCCCCAATGCTGATTTCGGGGGGTTGGTTGTATGAAGTACTCATCATGACCTCGGCTTTTTAGAAAGCATCGTGTGTTTCTGCGGCGTTACGCCAAAGCCGACATCTGGAGTACTATGCGTGAAGTACGTNGGTTGTATGAAGTACTCATCATGACCTCGGCTTTTTAGAAAGCATCGTGTGTTTCTGCGGCGTTACGTGAAAGCCGACATCTGGAGTACTATGCGTGAAGTATGTAGGTAGTAGTATACAATTTGCGAGCGAGTCGGGGATTTCCACGATCAAGTTGGGCTCTAGTGACAAGATGCCACGGCGGCGCTATTTTTCTTGGGAGCGCTTCTCGAATACCCAATGTCGGGCAGAATCTATGCAAACTGCTTAGAATTGCACGTGCAAGTCCCTTCTACAGTAGCAATTTGGACATNGGCAGAATCTATGCAAACTGCTTAGAATTGCACGTGCAAGTCCCTTCTACAGTAGCAATTTGGACATGGCATGATGGGAGTATCCCAGATTCAATTCAGCTTGCAATTTACGTAAGTGAGACCTCAACAGCATCCCAGGAACCTTGGTAGGTATCGCCCAAGAAGCAGCAGAGATGCGACCACACGATCCTCTTGGACTTGCCACGGCTGTGACAGTCAGAGAGACCATGATTGGATTCATCTGTCCGCCTTATTATTCCTCCCAGTGATGATTTGGCTATTCCTTGGCTAGTTTGCCTAGCCTCCGCAATCAATTCAGCTCGACGTTTTGCAGTACATCGACCCTGCATCGTTCCTAGAGCTAATTGTCTAACGTGGAGTTTGTTGTGCTCACACCATTATATTGTGGCTTTCTGGAATCAGGCGCCATAGTCGGTGGCCATGGTCTGATCTCGACTGTTTAGATGTCTCAGTCTCAGAGCATAGGGTGGCAAGGAGACTGAGTACTGTTTGGAGTTTATCAACGACCAGGAATTCGCACTTCAGTTAGCCGACACGGCTCGAATGAAGCATTCGAGATGTGGCACAAATACTAATCGGTCACCTTTGGGAAAGGTGTCTGGAGGTTTGATTGGTATCAATATTACCATTACTTATCAATAATGCTTCATTTTCCCTGTCCCGCCTGTCTTTTATCTTACAGCTATGAATACACAGCATGATCGCATTGATATGCCTGGATAAATGTCGCTTCTGCGAGAATATGTCGTGGGTGGACGCAATAACGCGCAGTGCCAAAGTCGCCCAATTGTAGGCCGCCGATGTACACGTTGCAGTGATGTGTAATCGGAACCAGCTAATCATCTTCATCTTCNATAACGCGCAGTGCCAAAGTCGCCCAATTGTAGGCCGCCGATGTACACGTTGCAGTGATGTGTAATCGGAACCAGCTATTCATCTTCATCCTTGACCTTGCCTTTCTTCGGCTTTTTGCCGTCACCATCGGCGGCTTTCTTCTTGATTTCCCGTTTCTTCGGCCGAAGCCACTCCTCCATTCCAATCGGCCAGTATACACGGCGACTAGAACCACCCATGCCAACCTCTTCGGTTGGTATCTGCGGCGGAGCTGTCACTTCGAGTTGTTCGGGCAGGGCATCCTCATCTTCGTCTGTACCCTTCTTACTCTTCGCTTTTCTCTTCTTGGGTGTCGCCTTGGGCTTAGGCGGCGGCTTGTTCTCATCATCCCGTTCGTAGGGGACCACGTCATTGAACTTGTCCCATCCTGGCAGCTTGTAGGTGCGCATTAAATCGAAGACGGCTTGTTCCTTGTCCTTGGCTTCTATCATGAGATCCATCGTGTCTGCACACGGTGGCAGAGCCAATACCCTAGGCCGATGCTTTCGTCGCTGCCGACCGGTTATAGCCTCGGGACAGGGTTCGCTGTAGTGCATCTTCTGCGTGATGCCCTTTCGGTCCCACGTAGCCTTGATCCGGGGATATAATTCCATGATATCTTTCGTTCCTTCTCTGATCTTGTCCTGGTCGAAGAAAATGTTGTGATGATGGAAGTCAAGAACCATGGGAATGTTCAACTCCTCGCACACGGGAAGCAGATCGTGCACAGTCCAGCACACATCATCGTTCTCGAGAACAAGTCTGGCCTTGATGCTGTCCGAAAGTGTTGCATAGTTGTCGCGAAATCTTTGGATGGTGGCTTCCTTATCCCCAAACATTCCTCCCATGTGAAGAATCATAACGGCGTCTTCGTTCTGTTGGCGGGGAAGTTTGAGCAAGGAGAGCATCTCATCATGATACTCAAGATCACGAATCGCATTCCGGACGACTTCCTTGCGCGGAGATCCTAATTGGGTGAACTGTGAGAAGTTAGCGATGGCCAGGAGTTACTCTCTCGTTTCTGGTTGACAACCTACCTGACCAGGATGCGTGGTGAGCCGATGACCCAACTCACCCGCGACTCTTCCCGCCTCTGCAAGAACCTCGGATGCGAAAGGGGCCAGTTTGTAGCCATATTCCTCGTGGCTCGCAAAGGGGAACATCTCGGAACTTAGACGCATGAATTTAATGCCATATTTGTCATTCCACCGTATCATTTTGACAATATCTTGGGCATTGGAGACCCCTAGGTTTTCCACGTATCGTTGCCCCCTGGCAACGTCCGCAGGTTGATTCTTATCAGGACGGTTCTTGGTCGCATGCTCTGGCTGGGATGGATCGCACAGCGGATGACGATGTTCAAGGATCGATGCTATCCTGCAAGTACGCGAACTGAAGACTGGGGGGTTGGAAAGGCGGAGATATGTATTGAGACATGCCTGTGCAATGGTCAGTTCCATCTGCATGTTTACACATTCGATTCCATCAGGGGCAACTCACATAACCTAACCGGCCTTTCCATGGCAGTGGCAGATAGTCACTATTGACCGGCGGTGGCCGGGAGCCCTCTGCCTTCAAATCGGAGACGTCCTCTGGCTCGACACCCGGTTGCGCCTCGGCCTCACCAACCGCGGCGTCGTGTTCGAGCTGCGCCACCTCCGGACTCTGCCCACGCTTCTTCGACTGTTCTTTGCGGCGGAAACCGATTGTGTCGTCGTCACTGAGGGCACTCGAGGTTCGCGTCATGTCCGGAAGAAAGGCATTGCTTACTTCGTCTCCGCCAGTCTCTTTCTTATTCATGACCGCACTTGACTTGACTGCCAACTTCTGCCGCTTGGCCGTTTTCTGAAAAGAATCTTCGAGCTCCTGCAGGTCATGCATAGCATTGTTGACCCGGGCACGACCGGGGGGCTTATCTTGTTTGGCATCCTGTTGTCCGCCGATCGAGTTTGTGTTCTCTTTCTCGCCGACCGGGTACCCATCGATACCACTGCTGGCTGTGGCATTGCGACGCGACCTCCGTGGTGCTGGGTTGGTGATGCCTGGTGCAATCGACGTGTCGGTCCGTTCTTCGATAACGGGGAGGTCCTGCTGCATCAAAGCCATGGTGGGCTTCTTGCGTTTGGGAGCCATCGTGACAAAGTGCCAGCGGCCGAAGGCCGGGCGTGGGAAGAGAAATATAGGACGGGCACGTTGCGGAGCAAAAGCAGCGGAGTGTGATCCTAGGTCGAACTTACACAAGCGAATCGAATACCTCGAGTAAGTCGGCATACAACGTGTAACGGTGGATACTCGGTATGCAAATGGGGATAACTTGGGGATCCAGCGGCTGGGAGGGGAGGGTCGTATGGAAATGAATCATGTGGGAACGGATAGAGTGACTGTGGCTCTTCTGTATGAGATAGACTTGCAGCAATGATGTATCAATGGGGATTAGGTGACCATGCCGCAGTGTTCCAGGACGTTGCAGAAGGAGAAGGACCAGGGGGATTCTGCAAGAGAAACACTGTTCGTAAGACAATGGCCGGAGCGGAATGTCCTGGCCTGAGGCAATAGAAGGCTTCAGAATCGGGAGATCTGCTGTCGTAGAGGTCTGGAGGCAAACAGTGATGACGGAGTTGTCGTCATATCCCACATGAAAACATTACGGCCCGGGCACTTTGCTCCGTGCATGAGACAGGAAGAATTGACTGTTGGGTAGATGCTGTTTATTTCTATGAGAAATCTAGGAGGAACCAGATAGGTCAGCTGCTGCCCAAGGAAATCATAATATCACCATAATTGCTCGAGAAACAAAGGGGGTATCGACGTTGGTTGTCGCGTTGCGGCTGTCAAGGACGTCACCATACTAGAGTCTGGAGCTTGTCCACACAGTCGCGCGACAAAAGATGGGAAAGGTGACCGGCCGGGGAATTATGTCATGGCTTTTGGCAAGCTTCCCTTAGCGGGACAAGGGCTCGCCGATCGGCTCGATCTCGACATGATGCTGCACTCGGCCCTGGCTCCAGGCGAGCCAGGCCCTGTGCATTGAAGAATTGACACTCGGCTACTATGGCCTTTTGATTTCAATAATATATATCTTTTGCAAATATATTGCTATTTAAATATTAAGAATATTAAAAATAAACCTAAATAGCACAGAATAATAACTTATACTCTAGAATTTTTTTTTTCCCGTACGTTCTGGGTTTTCAAAGTTGATATCAGGTGCTGGTGACTTAGTCCCAATAACAATTCTCCACTGCACCGCTCCTGGCTCATGCTAATTACAGCTGGGATGCCAAGAGCCATAGGGATGTCGCTCCACTAAAGGCTAAAGCTTATAGGCGCTGGCGCGAGCCCGCCTTTGCCCAGTCAGTGAAAGCCCACTGAATATAGGCGGGGTGTGCGGCGCAAACTTGACGCTTTAATTGTTCCTCTCACAAATGCAATCCTATGGTTCATTTGTACGCAGTATTGAGTATCGGATTGATAACTCCAGATACTTGCCGCTATCTTGTTTCCATCTTCCTTTGCTGTCTGTCTTTATTTGTCTATCTCTATTTCAAATTATCTACACCACCTGCAGTGTGGACATTTCAAGACTCGGCATATCGCTCTACACTCCCTAGTTGTTCACATGGGCGGGATCAAACAGAAAACCAAATTGACGATCAGGGTCCTGTTTTTCGTCCTGGCTCACACATGAAAAATCAGAGCCCGTTCTCGTAATACTTCATTCGGGAGGCAAAGGGGATCGGCCGATCTCCAGCCAGTCTGCTGGCACAGTGGCCATGTCTGGTCGGAATGCGGAGAAGCCTTGATGACCAAACGGTCTGGCAACCTGCAAAACTCGAAGATCCATCCATGAAGAAGTGAAAATCACCAGAACTTGGAAATATTCAGAAAAACGGCATGATAGGCATAGCAGAACGATAGTCAGCCACCCACTCCGTTTCCCGTCGGTAGGGCGACTCCTCGGCAGGTTCGATCCGTTGATAATATGGCGTTCTGCAGACGGGACAGTCGTATCTTTTTTGCAGGAACCACGAGGCCAGGCAACGCGCATGATACATGTGTTGACATCGTTTCAGTTGGAGTATGTCGTCGTCGATCGGCTGTGGTCTCCATGCCTGGGCAGGCTCTTTTTCTTTGACGACATCACCCGCGACTGAGGATATGTTGGTTGCCGAGGAAGCCTTGGACGCTGAGAGCAACAGATTCGTGCCGGCTTCGAGATCAATATCTCGTTGTGTTGTGGCATCAGTCTCCGGGGAATAGAGTGATGCGAGGCATATCGGGCTGTAACCAGGTATCAGTATCATTGTCCGGATCTTGAACAGGTAACTTGTGACTGCAAGGATACTGACCATTCCAATTCATCTGAGATACGGTTCTCGCTGCGATGGCCCTTGTGCTCGGGAGCCAGTTCGATCTCGGCCAAAGCCCTCTGTGATTTGGGTATCTTTCGCGTCTGGGCATCAGATCTTCGCTCAGAGGACCGTATAAACAATTTCCGCAATTGTGTTCGAAGAAGCTGCGAAAGGTTGGGCTTGCAGCTCGCATATCTCGTAAAGGTCACATGAGGGACAACTTACAAAGCCGCCAAGCTAGTAGAACAAGGCCGCAGACGCAGGCAATTGTGATGATGTCTGTTGGATGATCCATCCTAGCATTCCTACTGTTTTGCCCCTTCCTGTAAATAATTTGTGAAGTTGGCAATTTGGACGCTCCCAGATCCGGCTCTGGTCACAGAATCTCGTAGATCCAATCCTGGAAGACTCCCACCTGACCTATGCTCTGGAGGTCGACTCGAATGTGACACCGTCGTCGGGACTTGTCTCACTCTTTACCTGACTCGACACAAGCCTTGGTGAATGATTGTTATGATCTTGAACATCAGCTCAGAGCGAGGGCAGCGAGCTGGACAAACTCGACAGGGGTGGAACGACGGGTCAGTGGAAAGTTTCTTGGGGGATCAATATTATGATCCGATGGACATGTACAAAATATAATTGCGCTCGAACGACGTGGTTATAGACACCTATTTCAGGCCAGTGCATCAAGATATCATGCACCTTACAGGGAGACCATCCATTTTTAACAACTCGTCCTGCAGGTAGTTTACAAAGGCCCAAGAAGGAACAAATCAGGTCACTCTTGACCGAATGTGGTTTGTATCGTCTCGGCACCTGGTCTTGTGCAGGTTAGAATGAGGTTGATCAAGTAAGCACCAACCAACAATGTCAGCACTCGCAAGCTGGGGAATTGGCAGTTGGGGACATGTTTGCCTGCATATGAGTCGTGCTAATTTAAGCTACACGTTTGCGAGGATCAGCGCCTTATCTCCAATGGGGCTCAATGCACCGCCAATTTGAGCCTATCATGTCAGGAACATCCCGCCGTGTTACCAAAATGGAAGGGATTTTTATGGCACAGTAAATTGGGGTGATGCACCGGCGCGGAACTTTGAAGTCGACGATCTGCGGCTTGCCGAGAAATCCCCTCGTCCCTTACAGCGATGCTACACTTTGGTATATCAGCCCTACCGCATGGTCCCAATCGGACGAAGCAGCGTGGGTGAACGTGCGTCGCCAGAAGCCCAAATTCTCACGTAATCACCATCCATCCCGACTGCTCTTTCATCGCGAGGTCTTCTTCCGTTTTGCCGAGGGCTCTGCCGACTTGTCTGTTTCGTTCAGTTCGCTCAACTTCTTTTCAGCGAGTTGAATGGCTTCGTTTAGTATGTTCTTCTCGCCAACACGGACTACCGTGGCCATCTTTTGTCGATGTGCGGACCTCACGACATCTGCAGAAGCATCTGCTCCGGAGGCGAGTGCCGTTCTGGCCCGATTGTCGGCATCCTGTGCAATGCCGATATCCTGAGCTTCGTTTGTGGGATACTGCGCTAGACGAAGCTGCAATGCGCGATGTATCGCGGTGATGGAGATTTCGTCACGCTTGCGCTTGTCTGGGATTGCTTCCGGCGTTGTCTTGCGGACAGCCTTCAACAGTGTTGCGATCTGTTCCTGCAAGTCTTCGGGGAGATGTCTGAATTCCTTTTCGCCGTGTAGTCGTCCTTGCGGATCTGGGCCGTCCATGTCTCTGTCCAAGACGAAGACATCCTCAATCTCCTCGTCTTCCAAGTCATTGGTCTGAACGTACACTTGTTAGTCTACCGTAACTCGTCTCTCCCATGATTGTCTTTGCGTGCTTACCGCCTTGCCCCAGACCTTCTCGTCCAGCCGCAGCTGCTCCTTCAATGCAGAAAGTACCATGTCCCAGGGCAGCTCCACGACATCATGCCGCATATGTTTCTCAGTAACGTAGCCGTAACGTCTCAGCAGATCTCCGCTGGAAAGCGGGCCGTAGTAGTTGTAGATCTCTTCTCCGGCTGCTATGGGCCGCAAGGAGGACACCGTCAGGCTCCCTTCTTCGTGATTCACGTGTGCCTAGAGCGTGTCAGTGAATGCCTATACGTCGGTCTGGGCTTGCCATCTCTTACATTGAACTCGGCATCGGCGTTGAGAATGTCGGCCATGGGGACCATGCCCATCATCAGTTGACCTTCCTTGTCCTCCATCCACTCGTCCTCATCATCGGGTTCCGGCTCGTCGTCCTCGTTCTCTAGATCGAACGCATATGCCATTATGGTGCTTCCCATACGGTGTGCCAGTGCCGTCAGCTGGTCTTCGTTAAACCTCTGGACACCCGGGGGGTAAAACACATTGGCATGTTCCTGGATGGTGGGTAGCACCTTGGCGCGGAACATATTGTCTGCCTCATCTTTGCCAATCTTGGAGCTGATTGCGCTTGCTTGAAGCTCCTCGAGCTCCTTCTCTGACCAGAACATGAGCGTCTCGAATTCCTCGGGGAGAACCTCGAAATATGGCTTCCACTTTGAATTGTCGCCTTGGAGAAACTCATAGATCATGACGAGAATAAGTGAAACCCAAGAGTCAGGGGGTCCGGCAGCATCGCCGTCTTCATCGGCCTCATTGTCGGTGTCCTCCAGGCCGGCCGTGGAATCCTCAAAAATCTGCGGAACTCTTTTCGGAAGATCCGAAGTCAGGGTGTTGATGATAGCATCTCTGGGGATGGTGAAGAGCACTGTGTCCTCTGGAATATCTGCGGTAGCAACTGGAATTCGTCTTAGCTTGTAGGAACGACTTTGCGACATCGGATTTGGCGATCTTACTGATTCCACGGCCACGGTTACTTTGGCGGAGATCTTGAATCTGAATCGCCGAGTGGAAAGTTGCACCGGCCAATCCATTGAACCAATTGAGGAACGACTCGGTCCTCGCATTGAATGAGTCCGCCATGACTTTGATGTTTCCAACTGCAATTCGTTGTCAGGTTGATCTCCCTGGTGTATCTTCGGAATCCCCGTGACGGCGAATTCTTTGTGAAATTTTAAACAGTGATTGAAGTTTAATGGGAAAAAGTACAGCGGCTGAGCGCCACGGAGCCAAGCGCAGGCGGGACCCACCAAAGGTGCCAAAAATTCAGGTCCGGCGCTCACCGATGGCTGCGGGTCGGTCCAATTCAGCTGTCGCCCCAACCATCGCACTAAAACGATAAATTCCCCGGTGCACTGACGAGTGCACCCAAACACCAAAAACACCGGATCGCCGGTAAGATGTCCATATTAGCCTTTCTATGACCAGCCGACAGGTGGCATCCTCAATCCCATGTTTCCCAGCCGGCCGATCTCTCACGGCAGCTTCTCTCCCTTTCGGGTAGCTTGTCCAACTTGAGACTGTGTCTTGTCCTCTGCATATCTCTGGTAGGCCTTGATGTATAGGCTCTCCTCGCTCCAAGTATCCCGCACACTCGGTCTCTCGGATATCGCGTTATACCAGATCGTCCATCTATCCCAAATAGCTGAGTCTGCGCCATTCTTGCCCACGGGGATGGCTAGGCCCCCGGGCTTGTAGTGATCAAGCAGAAACAGGCGCTTCGCCCAGGGCGCCAACGACAAGTCGACCATACTGAACCGGTCGCCCAAGAACCATGGTCCGCTGCCATCCATCTCCGTAACCAGCGTTTTGATATGATTCAAGAATTCGGAACGTGCTTGGTCGATCGTGTACCCTTTCTCCGGAGTATGCTGGATAAACTTGTAGAAGCCCGGAATAATCTTATTGCTGATGTGATCAATCCATAGCTTGCATCGAGCCTTTTGATATGTGCTCTCAGGATACAAATCGGGGCCATATTTGGTTGGGTCTGCAAATTCCTCATTCAGGTAATCGCAGATTATGGTGCTCTCGTAGAGGGGCTTGAGCACCTTGCCTTGTCCGTCCATGGGCACCGCCAAAGTTGGTACGAGGCCGCGCGGATTCAGAGCCAGGAATTCACGCTCCTTTTTGTATGGGTTGATCTCGACGTATTGATACGGGATCTTTTTCTCCTCCAGCGCCATCCAACTGCGTTGAACAAACGGGCAGAACCAGCCCGCATACAGCTTCAACGGGAGCTCATCGCGGTGTTTAGCGACTGTCTTGGCGGCGACCCCGCTGGCGTGGGCGTGCAATCCAGTGTCGACCTCTGCCATCTTTTTAAACGTTCTACCAAGCATCAATGTTGTTGAGTAGTGCTATTGATCATGAAGACATTGACGTCTCGGGTTGGTACTGAATATACCCCCCAGAAAGAGACGCATGGTGAGGTGCTAATGACATCATTGTTGCCGGCTCTAAACCGTCACACTAATGAAACGACCTCATCAACCTCGCAACCCCTCCGAGGGCACTTCGTATTCCGTGGTGAAAACCTTGGTGCAATCACAAACGAGGACAACGTTCTTGACCTTGGCATGTCGACGATCTCATTGCTATATTTTCATTATTATTACAATTATCATGAGAGTTATACATGTATAATACATCGTCAACGAGACGAAAGATACCGTGCCCGCTCATGCTCTCGCGGGCCTGGAGCTCAGACATTCTCCCGTCCTTGAGAATAGCTGTCTCGAAGAATCCACGTGTCTCGAGAAAGGTTGGAGTCGAGATCTTCCGAAGCTGTTCTGGTCAAGTATAGACTTGCATGTTTTGCAAGCACGTTCGGGTCCGTAGGAGAATCTGGTTGCTGGCTCCACCGCTTGTGGTAGGCTGGAGGAGGTAAGATGACAGCTGAGTCCTGGAATTTGGATGTTGGAATCATGAGCGGTGGTTCGGGACGTTCCCAATAATCACTAGACCTGAAGGATGATATCGCCGACATGGTGAAGGATGCGGTCTTCGTTGTCCCGCTGAATCTAGGTGGGATGTGGTATATTGCCATCGGAGGAGGGTCGAGCGCTTTCCTCTCATCGTCTCCGGTTCTTTCATCGGCGTCTGGCTGCTCTTGATTTGCAGTTCTGCTAGCAGTCTTTTTATGCCCAATGACTCTTGGGTTGTATTTATCAGCCCACGGGGCCAAGATTGGAAGACTTCCAACCAACACAGTCAGAAGGAGTTCTATCATTGACCAAATGGCGACATCGACACCATCCCCTAGACATGTCAGTAGAGCGCTACATGCTATACAGAATGTGTACCCACAGGTTGCATCGGAAGTACTTGCGAACATGACCAGATGTTTCATTCGTAATGCACTTGATGCCAAAGCCCTATTCCATCAGTAAGTCGCGTGTGCAACCATGATCTTGAGTGGGTCAACTTACAGTATCGCAAGGGCAAAAGCTGAAGATAAAGATGCACGCTGGTATCGCGTTACTCGAAGCTTACGCAACTCGGTACCGGCCACTGCTATCAGGACGAGGTCTTCGGTCATGCCAATAACCCCATCGGCCAGTCCAACAGCCATGACATTGAGACATTTGCTCCCCGCTGTTGGGTCCCAAATAGAATCTACTGGCCAACATTGAAGTATGACAACAAGTATCAACGCAACGCCATGACTACACAGAAAGGCGGTGAATATCTGCAGTGTCAGGCGAACCCAGCGCGTCGAAAATAATCGAAGAAATAGACAAGCAATCGAGACTTTCGACACAATTTGAATTGCAATGTACAATAATTGTGCAGCATAAGAGAGCTGAAACGGAATCATTTAGCATGCATCAGTTTTGCAATGAATGATGATAACGTCTTACCTGTAGAAGCATAGTATCATTGATACTGGCGACATTCCAAGAATGGAGACCAAGTCCCGTCTTCGAACCTGTGGATCTGCTGTTAGAAAGCGCCGCATTCAAGAATACCCTTGAGGGAAGGGCTCACTGATGTAAAGAATGACTGAGAGTACCACCAGGAGGATCTATCGATCATTGGCGCTGTTAGCATATCTCCTCTCGAATCCAACCCCAACGGGATTCGTGCTTACCATGGCCAGGAGTGATGTCCAGTCATCGGCGCATAGTTTGCTTGTTGACTGCAATCTCGCGGTACACCGTACCAGAACGACGGGTATTGCAACAGCCAACGTGACAATGAATACTATTTTGATATCAGCTGTTCTTGATGGACTTGAGTAATCCGCGCACCAAGCGTCGAGAGCACTGCTGGCCACTGCGAGCTCGATCAGTCAGCTACAAATCCAAAACGTATTAACCACGCAACACAGAGGGGGGACAACTCACGGGCCTGGGCGGCTTCTCCACATGTCCTCTGGACACATGTAGATATGTTGGATAGTAAGACGGTGTTTTGACAGACGCAGTCGCTTGTCGAGGTGTTGTTCAAGGTAGGGCATCTTGCGGCCTGCAATTTCTCGGCCACACATTGCACCTGCAACGATTCGTTAGATTATTCAGCTTTTTCGGACTGCCTTCATCCATTGGGATACCAACTCCACAGCTCGGCATCGAAGATAAAGCGCCCGTCCCCGTTGCGGCTCCCGCCATCGAAATGTAAAGCAGTGTCGTGAGAAAAACGAAAATTCGTAAAGAGGCCATGATGAAAATAAGGAACGGAATAGCATGAAGTTCGAGTTTGAAATGGGTTGAGAATGAGTGACAGCAGGACTAGCCGGCATTAGAATTAAGATAGTCTCCAGGACAGCATGTTTTGCGACTCCCCGTCACCTTGCTATTTCGTCCCTTGAATACTCCAGTGTGTCGGGACTTGGTGCTGTCTTATAGAGCTACATTTTGGACAACACATTGATGATCATTTTCAGGTAGGGCTGGCTATCATGATATTTTAGTGCATGTTACTGTCTGTGCAAGTTCAAGGGTCCTAATGTGAGCTGTCGAGCCGCGAGACAACCGTGCGCGTCATGGGGTGGGTGGGTGCCAATCGAGACCTGTGATTGAAAGAGATCCTAAAGAAAAAGCATGCAACAGTTGTCACAATTGATAAATCATTGAGCTATGGGAGCATTCGGTACGAAGTCCCTTTTCACGTACGTACGTGCATATCAGAATTGTGATTGCTATCGTACATGTTCCTCATGCATGTCATGCGGTCTCAACGCCGACCCATTCAAGAAGCCGCCATCTCATCGGAAAAGAAGAGCAAAAACATGCCCAATCAATCGATCGGAAATCGTCTTGGTATCGCGAGTCAAGACATGTGACGGATTTCGATTATCGGCATGGGGAGTGTTTGGACGTTACGCTAGGGAACAGCTACCTTGGTAATCTCGGTAAGCTGTTCAAATAAGCATAGGCGCTCAGGGTCAGTGTCGTTCTGGATATCCTTTTGGACCATCGTAAACTGTAGCTTCAATCCTCCGGGTGCTAAAAAGAGCTGGCTGGCCCATGGCGAAGTGGGTGTTCCTGTATTGATGCCGTTTTACCTAGGTGATATGGCCTGATTCTTTCATGGGCCTCACATGCTGCGATGACTCTGTATGCTTCACTTCTAAACGGACGATCATAAATGAGGCCTATGCAACTCGAAAATCTCAATCAACCGACATTCGGTGAAGCTACGATGTGATCAGCTGTAATGAGCATCGGCTCCCACCAAAGTTCTTAGGTATGGCAATTGACCTGTGAGGACCATGGTAGCACGATTCTCATTGACCATCGCAATATCAGATATGCAAAATTTAGGAATAAGAAAATCTCTTCGATACTACGAGGGCCTTTACTGCAGATCCAGACTCGGCGCAGTTTTCAAGACTATGCACCCCTCAAAGGCGTTTGCGTCCAAGCGGTACCTGTCACCTCGGGGTCGACCTACGATGAAATTGGCTAACCTAGTATAGTATACTAAGCCCGGCTGCTACCGTTCTAAGGGCACTATCTCGAATTTGTGTACCATAATTGTGGTGGCACGTCCCAAGTGGGAATAGGCTTGCGAGAATAAATCCGATCGCGTGGGACCAAGCACAGGACGATCTGGTACAAACAAGCCCCCCGTTTCTGATGTTCAGGGATGACGGACCAGCTTGTTGGGGGTGGCTCAAAAGGCTGATTGGCTGACTGGCCAAGATGGATACGAGTATAGGTGAATTTCGCGCGGGGTCTTGGCCACAAACGGCTGAGCACTCTTGTGTTTCAGTCAAAATGGGTTGCTTTGGCAGTCAAGCTCATGCACATGGCTCCTTGATGCCCCCAATGCTCGAGCCCGTCCGATCTCCGCCAAGGCAGAAAGCTTCCGGTCGATCAACCATATTTTCGGTAATTATCTAGCTCATAGGGAGGGCTGTGGTGATCACATCAATTACACGCTGTACCTACTTGCATCGGTCTTTCATACGGGCAGCTCTGAATGAGCTCGCTGCATGATGATATCCTGGGTGGTACCATTCTGGCTAGTGTCAGTCCCACACATTGTCTCCTGACTCGAGCCGTTTGTGGATTGAAATACAAGTCTTGTTTCGAGGGAGGTAAGCTGGAAAGATGCAGATTGATCCGTCATCCGAATATGTTGTTGCTACTTGTTCTGATTCAGTTGTTCGAGAACATATTCGCGATAGGGACATTGATGCAGCGTGGTAGGTGCTGACTCCTTGCCATCAAAATCTAATAAAAGATATCGTATGCTACTGTGGCGATATGCAATTATTAATCACTACTCTGAAGTTCAGCGGGGGACGACGGGTGCTGCCAAAAGCGTTGCGCTGATGTACCGCAGTCGTCGAATGCGAGGGTATTCGGGTGAAGATCAACCTGCACAATTGGGGTCACCGAGTGAGAGACATTAGATTTGGAATTAGAAGTCCCCATGATGCCTTGAGGTACAGTGATGCACGGCGGCCGGCCTTATGAGTAAGCGGCGATGTATTATTGTGTTGGGGGTCACTGCTGACAAGGAATCTCGGAAGCAGACACCGTCGTGGCACGGAAGCAATTCGGTGTAGCATGAACTCAAGTCAATGAAATCTCCTGAAGCGGCTGTGTAAGCAGATCCTGCCGAGCGCCGGACAACCAGCCCGTCCGCACGCGAATGAGAGGCACGACGGCCGAAACCGTCTGACTCATCATACGGCAATGCACAGCCTCTGCCCGTTATAGCCATTTCCCTCACCACCGCATGTCTTCTTCCTGTTATGTAAGACATCTCAAAACATGGAATCTTCCGACAGGGACCAATTACGAGCGACCGTGACGCCAGCTGATGCTCAAAGAGATCGACAATGCGAGGCTCCTACATACCGCCCGTGTTAACCATTGACCAACGAACTTCCATATCCGGCAAAAGGCTAGGATGTGCACGTGGCGAGCTCAGCGGCTGACTGTGGAGCTTCTTGTGGTTGTTGACAAGTCGCCTTTCTCATCCCTTGCTTTCTCGGTACTGTCGCTCTGTTCGCCAATCTCGACATCAACCTTCCTTTCGGTAGACTCAACCAACTTTGACCCACCTATGTATGCGAGGACCGTGATCCCGACGACATAGAATGCGAATATGGCGCTGGCAAAAACCACAAAAGATATCTTTGCTGCGTCTACTCCGAAACAGATGGCCTCTCCAGCAGCAAGGAACCCGCGCTGGACGCCCATGTAATGGCCGATTTTCCCTTGGGGTATGTCGAGGTTTCCAATGAACCACGGTACTATGTACTGCCAAAGAATCGACGCAGTCCAGTTCAGTACGAACAAGACCATTGCAAGGCCGTATCGTGTTTCAGTCCAGTCCACAGGACTTGTTGGTGGAGACGCGCGATCGAAATGTCTCGTTCGAACAATTTCCCATAACCAGGCGGCTGTGAGCGGAACGGC
The DNA here is from genome assembly GCA_018115615.1 of Pestalotiopsis sp. DP-2020a. NCBI lineage: Eukaryota > Fungi > Ascomycota > Sordariomycetes > Amphisphaeriales > Sporocadaceae > Pestalotiopsis > Pestalotiopsis sp. DP-2020a. The sequence continues at coordinate 427,622 of JACVEI010000051.1, read as the reverse complement.
GACGAAGCTTAGCCCGGCCAACGCTCTTCTGCGTTTCGTCCAACCATCATTGTCGAGAATGAGTTGCAAAATATGACCAAAGGGAATTTGCACCACGAGTGCAACAAAAGACAAGAGCGAACGTGCTCGAAGGCTATTCTCAAAGGCATTGGTCGAACCAAGATAAATCAGGAACGATCCCGCCGGGAGAAAGGCAGGTAGCATGACCAGAAGCTTCCAATCTTTGAAAACAGCCAGGTTCGACAGGAGCTCGGACATGTTGCTCTTGTTCTCGAGTGCGACAACTTTCACGTCCGCATCGTCTTTCACTTCGTCGGGCCGGCGAAGTGTGACCAAAGACAACAGCGCAACCGCCAGCATCAAAGCTATGTATGTGGCGTAGATTGCAGCGGGAACTCCGGCGCTCTCGGTATTCTCTCGATTGAGGATAACAGGCAGGATACTGCAGATGAGCGAGCCTGCGGCCTGTATTGTGTTTTGGATGGCGATGAACTGGCCCTTGTTCTTGTCATTCGAGTATGCCACCTGGATATATCCGGATGTGATGAATACAGCACCAGCGCCAACGCCAACGGTCGCGCCGCCGATGAGGGGAAATGCAGCATTGCCTGTCACTTCATAGTACCACAGTGAGCCGACATACTACAGATCCAAGGAGCATTAGTCTCGACATTCGAAAAAGGGTGGACAGCGCACAGTGCGTCACATCCCATTGGATACGATGCGTGGTGAGGGGCCAGGAGTTTTTCCCAACCCACGAAGTATAAAGATAAGCAAATCAAAGAAATACTCACCAAGGCGTATGTGCAAATCCCGAAGCACATTGTCAAACCAGGGCCGAAGATGTTTAGGTATGTTCCACCAAAGCATGCTGACAGGAACCATACGGATGACAGAATCGCGTTGGCGGTTTGGATGACATCAGCGGATTCCGGCCTACCGCCTCCAGCTCCGAGGAGATTCAAGGAGACAAAGACTCCCGCTGAGAAGGCTATACCGACGCCAGCCACGACGTTTTGCACGTAAGCGCCGGTTGTCCAGGAGGGGAGCAAAATTGAACATGATGAGTGCGCCATATCGCTCGAGCAGAGTTTCGATACTCCAAAGATGGGGCGGCAATGGAGTTCAGCGGTTGGTGATGATGCACAAACCCAAACCTCTTGGGAGGGCACTCTACCTATAAGGACTACTCAGTCTTGAGACCAAACAGCCTGGCATTTCAAGCAACTCCGTGCTTCTTGGACTCGGCTCCCGCTGCAGCGGAGTTACAAGACATCTCAGCCTTAACAGCATCGCAGCTTGTGGAGATCAACATCCGCTACCTATACTGCACTCACAATCCGGATAGTCCCCACCCCGAGGAGTCACAATCCAGGATCTTTCTTCCACATCTTGATAGTTGCAGCATAATCCATGTCGTCCAGAACTACAGCTGAAATGGATATTGGAGTACAGAGGAATCGATGTAACGTATCACCAACTTCCTTCACTTCATTCGTCTGAATCAGTGTCAAGAAATACAGACATGATGGTTGCTATGTCGGGTTGGACCACTCTGGATCACTGCCAGAGTGTCGGGACCTGTGACCATCAAGGATCCCAAACCGCTAGCCGCCCGAGGGTGTTCCATTCTCGGTCCGCATGATGCAGCACCGTAGCATAACGATATCAAATAACAAAAGCAGCTACGACCTTCTTTCACAGCTTTCATGATCATTGCCTATCGCGGCCCCACATAATGTCGGGTCGCGAGAGGCCAATAAACGAAGACGGGAGCAGTAATCGGATATTGGGCCCGGTGGAAGGTCAATTGGGGGCCAAGGCAACATCACGTATTTGAGTAGGTACCTGTGCGGCATAGTGAGCCAACCACAAATGTGCCAGACCACAGCCACGTTCTCACGCCAAAGCAGAAAACGTCACATCATAGAAAGTAGTGTANCCAACCACAAATGTGCCAGACCACAGCCACGTTCTCACGCCAAAGCAGAAAACGTCACATCATAGAAAGTAGTGTACTGTGGTCTCAAGGGTAAGTTTTAGCCTTGCATGAAGTAGATGTGGCTCGTGCTTGTGCAAGTTGTGCAAATATGGTGCTGGGCTGGAAGGTATCGCAGCTAAAAGACGCCCTGGCCAGTACGTGACAGGGGGTCAAAAATTTACGCCCGCAACCACAGTAGGCAGGTCTTCTGATGTGCCTGTATGGCGCCGATACGGGGGACTGGACTCTTATCGGCGGAGCTGCCAAATTAGGCCAGCCGTTATGCGGAATGTGGTCCACTTCTGCTTGGAAACCCTCACTTTGTAAAGATGTGACGAATTTTGAGGCAGCTGTGAAATTGTTCAAATTGGATACTACGACTTGCTCGTGACGAAATCTGAATGCACCTCATTCATGATCTGATTCAGCACCGCGAATCTCACGTAACGCCCACCTTGCCTGTTACCGAAACAGGGGCCGGCGGGAACGGCGGTGCTGTAGGCAGACCGCCTGTCACATAGTAGCCTCATAACCCTCAGCCAATTGCGTCGAAAATAGAGCGCGGTGATGGCCGGTAGACCCTATTTTCTGTGGGCTTGACGTTCGGTGATCACTACCGAGCACTCGGTGGCCTGGCCCCTGGACCCATCGTCCCCCGAAAAGGCAATGGGCCTCTTCAAGTTAGTCATCGGCAGTACTGTGTATGCAAGTCTCGTTGACGTGTGTAAGCCGAGAAACTAAAAAAGCACGCTCAGATCAGCACTACTTACATGAGGACGGGTATGAGTGGTGTATCCACCAAGTCGGCCAGGCTGAAGGGACAGGGCCGGCCACGTTCTGATGTCTCATGCGTAGGGCAGAATGCAAAGGCACAGAGTTCGGTGCGACACACCGTGGAGACTCCCACATGGCTCCCGTAATCCTCCCAGGCGATGCCGACTCCGTATGATTCAGTATTATGGGTTTGTGAGAATTCCAGAGTACCTCAGGCATCTAAGCCACAACTGCCGGCCCGTGGCGGCCAACTTTTTCGACGCCAGATGCAGTCCAAACCTCAGTATTACGGTACTTAGGCGTCCAGATTCTGTTTCTGGTATCCTATTACTGTCAACACTTGGGGGGCTGCCTATGAAGAGACCCTTGTCAATGGGAAAGAATTGTCTCTAATGCATGCACATTGCCTCTGCCTCCTGGGGCCAAGCAACTCATAAGGGACCTTGTCAACTGTGAAGTATAACGCATAATACGATGATAAATAGGTGTAGTTCGTCCATCTGTTGCTCAACAATCGAAACATACAGAACAACAAAAGCTCTCAATCTGACTTACAAGTCTTGATATAAGATCACATTGAATCATATCTTCTTGAATCCTTCTCAATCTACTACCCGTCTCACTTCAGCACCAGGGTGTAGAACTCTTTCGCCTCGTCAGGGCCAGAATCCTGTCGCCATAGTGTCCAAAGGCCCGTCATGGAAGCCAAATATGCCCCGGGCGTCATCGTCCTCAACAAGAGATACTTTCCAAGAGATGCCTTGAGCGCAGCACAGGTTGGTGCAAGCGCCTTCACGTTATCGGTCCTCCGTGTCCTTTTGGATGCCAAGGTCCTGTCTGGTGTGGTTCTGTATTCTCGTGACGAGAGCATCACTCAGGCACACTGCAGTATAGAAGAGGAGTGGAATGGCATCCCAATCGTCACTGTATACTTCAACTTCCGCATGTCACAACAGAATGTGGCGTATGCTTTAAGCCTCGCCTTCAACTATACGGCACTGCAGCAGCGCGGCAAGAGATCTCACCCAATCGTATACTACCAGACGGATACACTCCTCCAATATCACCCCCACGGCTACCAGTTCTGTGTCACCCACCATGGTCCCTTTGTGTCGCATTTCGATAAGCAGTTCTCCCCTGAGCTGTCGAGGCTTGCTTTCGGCGGTGATGCAGACAAGGTGGACATCCTTGCCCAACAACAACGGACTGGAATCGAGAAACTGCTCGAGGACAAGCTTGGCACTGTACTAGCACATTCGGGCCTCCAGCAGCGAGTTCTCGAGGATGAAAGACTCAGTGCCAACCGATTCAAGACATTGCGCCCTCCCATCGGTGTGCCTCCAACCCAGAGTCCCAGCATCCTGCCCGAGAACATGCAGCAGTTTATCGCCGAGTCCGAGATCCTGCTCCTTACAGCAGTGGCACGGTTAGATTACTTCAAGAATGTCGAGCTGCTCGTCGAATCCGGCAAGAAGCTTCTGAACAAGGGTCTGCCTGTCCGTGTGCTGGTGGTTGGTGACCCAGAGGAGCAAAGTTCGCGCCGTGCAGATCTGCTGAGCTTGGTACCCGTGAGCCAGCGCCACAACTTCCTCATATTGCCTAGATTACCCAAGGATCACCTATACGCTCTGTTCGCGGCTACCACTCAGAACGGTATCTTCATCTGCCCGTCGCGATACGAGACACTGGGTATTACACCCCTCGAGGCAGCCGCCAGCGGTGTCACGACACTCATGACAGAGACCCCGAACGTCGAAGCTCTGGCTTTTATGCCTCCGACCTGCCAAGTATCGCAAGAAGCCGAGTCCATTGCCGAGCGCGTGGAGAAGATCTACCACGACGGCATCCCCATGTGGGCGGAGAAGGTCAAGAACCACGTCCGGCCCGAGACATCACTGGAGGGCTTCGGAGCAGATCTGCTACGGGCCTGGGCGGAAATGACCATGGCCCGCCGCCGCAGCACGCCCACGCCGCTGACAAGGACAGACCGTGTCACATCCTGGGACCGCCGCGTCACAACGCGACCCAGGCCGAGGCTGGCGACAGGGTTCTTATCCGAGAGCTTTGCGGAGATGCTCAAGCATGTGCCCATGTCGCCAGTCTCTTTGATGGTGTCGCCATAAGTTAGGCGGTGCTCGCTCGGCACGTTCACTGGGGATCGCTTTCGATGGGTGTACTACTACAAGATTCGGGTGGCGCTTGCTTTTTTATATTTCCTTCCGGCTTATTCCATTTGTCGAACCTGTTTAGAGTTTGGTGATATCAGCTTAGAGCCTTAGACTGCATCAAGATCAGATCATTGGGGTACGGAGTTGCTGTTTTTGTGCTTCCGAAATGGAATCACAACGGAGTTACTTCATTGCGAATAGCACAGAGGTTGGGGAAGGCAGACAGATTTCTTTTCGCTTCACGGCACTTTTTCAACTAATCAATATTTCTCTCTCTTCCAATTCTGGTATTGCAACTTGGTCCGAAAATGTTATTTTCTTTCTTTAACAATTAGATAGGGGGAGCGAGAGGCATGCCAATCAAACCATTTTATTTGCTTTCACTTCCCTCAGACCCATCGAACATGCCGTGACCACCAAGACTTATGCGGCCGCAAGTGCTCTTGATCCGTGGATGTGAACAGCGTGACAATGATGCGACTATCAACCATCAAAACGCGTTCAGATCAGTCTAAATTAAGCTTACTTTTAGCGTTCATTAGAAGGTTGAAGATCTGGCAGGGCTCGCGGATACTGGGCTGTGGGGTCAACATTTTGAGTTTGGCTACTGGTTTTATACAAGAAGAGATAACGTATCATTAAATCATTTCCATTATGTCAAAAGACTATCGCTACCCAAGGTATATATACTCATTAAAGTGTCCGAACGCCAGGGCCAAGGCAATAACCATTGTGACACGCCCTTCTAGATTGACCCGACCGTGAAGCTTACAGGAAAGCTCCGACACCAACAACGAAGCCTGCCAAGAGACCCCCAATCATGGGAGTGGCGGCGGCACCGGCACTGTCTCCAGTCGACGAGGCGGCGCTTCCTGCGGCGGATGTTGCGCTGCCAGCCGCGTCCGTAGCACTGGACACAACGCCGCTGACACCGGTCGACAGAGTAGATGCAACACCGCTGGCGCCGGACTTGACAGTAGAGGCAGCACCGCTGGCACCGGATGTGATTGTGCTTACGATGGCCGATCCGTCGGATGAGATGGTAGTGACGATTCCTCCAGCAGCCGAAGTAATGGTGCTGACGATGGCCGATCCATCGGATGAGATAGTAGTGACAACTCCACCGACGGCCGAGGTGATGGTGCTCACGATCTCAGAGCCGCCCGAGGTGATGGTCGTGACAACGCCACCGATGGCGGAAGTAGCATCACTTGCAGCCGAAGTCACAGCACTGCCGGCGGAAGATGCGGCACCGCCAGCGGCCGAGGTAATGGTAGAGACGATTTCACCTCCGTCCGAAGTGATCGTGGTGACTACGCCTCCAATTGCCGAAGTGGCATCACCTGCAGCGGAGGTTACAGCACTACCGGCAGAAGATGCGGCACTGCCGGCGGCATCGGCGTAGCTCCAACCGCACGATGAGAGGATCTCTGCGAGGCCTGGTATCATGGAATTAGCTTACGTCTTGTTATTTAACCTGAGGGGGGATGAACATACTGCTATCAGGGTCATTCTGACCGTTGGAGATGGAGCAAGCCGCGCAGTACATCAGCTCGTTCCTTGCACCAGCGCCGCAGATACATTGACGCTCCTCGGCGTCGCTGCTAGTCTGCTCAGCGCAGGTGGAGGACAAGCTGACAGCATCGTTGCACTGGGCAGAGCAGGCTCCCGGGAAGTCGGCAGCGTTGAGGGTGTTGGCTGCACCCACGGTGGCGAGGGTGAGAAGACCGGCGACAGAGTTGAAGTGCATCTTGACGGTACTACGCAGTAACGAATATCGGTGGGCTTGTCGAGTGATGGAGATATGGGACTCGGTCGGATTGAGATGCTGCTGATGATCTTGCGGTTGGCTGGTTGACTTCAATCCCAATGGACGCGCCCGACCTCGCCTTTATGTACAAAACATCCCACTCTCGTTCGCGGCTACGTAAGGTCGCCATCCGCGTCGACTTTGTCCTGGCAACGGGCCATGCAAGCAGGAACCCAGCTACCATATCGCGATTCCCTGCTTTCTTGCAACGCTGGACCAGGAACGCAAAGGTACGCTGGCGCTGGTATCGTCAGCCAAGACTGTACAACGAACAAGCTCCACGGGGTGTTTCCAAGTCATTGCAGCTCACTTCCAAGGTCGGCACCCCTGCATAGAGCAAATGGGACCAGGGCACTGGGGAAGAGGCCCTGTCGATCCACAGCCGAGTCCCGGTAGAGGCGCCAGTTTGTCCGTGCGACCTTCCTGACCGGCACTTTGGCGAGGTCGAAGACTTCTCAATAGAGAATGGAGAAACGCCAAATCATGCCTGGATCCCCATTGATGAAGTCAATCCTACGAGGTACATACGGTGTTAATAGATGGAACGATTCTCCTTCCTTTCCATTATGTCTCCGCTAGCACCGAGAAAGAGTTGCGGTATGGGTTTAGGAGAAGACGCGGTCTAGAGTCCTTGTGCGACGACCGCGCCGTTATCCTGCCGGTTCAGCACAGGTATGACGTACCATGGAGCAAAATTGTTGGTCTACGCCGTACGTATAAGCGACGCAAATCATCCGATGTAAATTGGAGACGAGGATAAAGAAGTCAAGACATTCGGGCCATGATGTGATGAATCATCTAGGCCTGCGAGGGGTGTACATAAGAAGTAAAAAGGAATCAATCAATTGTTGGGTGCATCAGGATGAAACGTTTGTGGCTTGCAGCTGTTCAGCTTCGTGGCCAGGCTCTGGAGGTTGGGATGGGATTGTGTCGCTTTTGCACCCATCCTTCCCCGCGCCAAAAGAAGTCGCTCCAGGGCTCCAAGTTCGTGCGCTGCGCATGGCAACGCTTCGCAGTGTCACGATCTGGACACAGCACCGGGCCCGTTTCGTCTCCTGGTGCTAGAAGTATTGTATTTCCAGCGACAGCCCCTGACGGACATGCGAATTGGAAATCGCCTGCTGACTTTGTTTGTCTTTATCCACAACTGACGCCGGTGAGGGTCTTGACAGTTGCGGGATTTGCGCAAAGACCACCGGAAATTGAGATATGAGGATTGAGACGATCTTGTAAAAAAAAACTTTGCACTCAATGGATCCCATTGCGATGATCTCGCAAATCTGCACAACCACGATGGCAGCCAACATATTCTTTCAGTCTGCTCGATGCCGGTTATCCTCTCTGCGGCAACTCCCTGCGGAAATAGACACGCTCGTAAGGGCCCTCGGTACGACGCTCGGTCTCAATGAATCCCAATTTGTTGTATAGACCAATGTTCTCAAACATCTTGACATTGGTAAAGAGGGTGAGGGCTCCGAACCCTTTGGATCGTGCCACAGACTCGGCGTGATCCATCAGCATTCGACCATAACCGCGACCTTGGGCAGAGGGATCTACCACCACGTTGTCGATCTTGACAGAATCCGCATTCTCGTCCACCGACAGAACGATGGATCCCACTGCTCTGCTCTCCTGACCGGTTCGAAGTACGTAGACATCATGCGCATCTAGAAGCTGCCTATAATCGGCAAGCATCGGTGCTGGCTTTGTGCCGTTGAGACGCTCGATGTACTTTGAATAGGCAGCCTCGACCATGAACTTGATACCTGCAATGTCAGTAGCCTTGGCCTTGGTGATCGAAGTGTCGGAATGCAAAGTCATCGTCGCGTACACACAAAGTTTCGGTGTCCAAAGTCATGTGTGAGTCGGTCTCGGAGTGGCAGTGTCGGCATGGAGGAGAGATGGGCCTTTATTCATGGGGACAGCAGCGGCTAGGCCCATTTGATATGCAGTCTCAGATATGACTGACTCGCTCAGCGTCCAATGAATGTCCACAGAGATTGTCAGCAACGCTCATCTACCTAAGCAATGGCGGCGGTCGCCGACAACTTTGTATACTTGAAGAGGCTCTCCGAATTCAGGCGATCACGAGTTCCGGCCACTGAAATCGTCGCGTTGTATGAAGATATTCCAGATTCTAGTTCATGGGATCAAACATTGAAGCCCTTCCCCCCATCGTGAGCACTGGGGCCCTAGGCTGCAGCCTGCCCCGGCAGATGCTGCAAGGCCCGCCTACTCGGCCCCTAAAAGAAAAATTACCACGCAGCACAGGGCCTGGACCGTCGACGGATGGCGCACTGGGCAGGAGCCTCAAACCCCAGCCATCGCCAGTCTGGTACGGTCTACGAATCGACGACCTCAGCATACCAGGTACACAATATCATTACCACTACTGTCCCGCGACATCCTGCCTTGTTGCGCCCCTCTCCCATAACCTGGTAGCTTTGTCGCGCCGCTCCATCCCCCCAATCAAGATCACTGTGCTCCGTTGTTCAGTTCCCCCGGTGCTTGCCCTTTCCAATCCGATTCTATCGGCAGGTGCAATTCTCCGCCTCCGCCAACATTCACTCCAGTCTGCCATTCTTGTGTGTTAGCCATACCCAGGTGCGCGTTTCGCATGGGCCTGGCACCATTTGGGTTCTGTTACTGCTTGATTTTAGAGCTCGGGAACCAATTGACCAGACTTCACATGCATCTGGAGAGTAGCCTAACATACAGCACGTCTGATGTTTATGCAACCTTTTCCAGACGGACCTTCATTCCGCGTGGTCTCAAAGTCAGACTTGGATTTTCGACGGTAAACGGTGTTACGTTGCCCAGGATTCGGAAGTTCCGAACGATTTCTACCAGAATCATCTTGATCTCGTACAGAGCAAAGTGGCGACCGATACAAATCCGAGGACCATTCGAGAACGTCGCAAAGGCATAGGGTGACGATTGCTCCTCGCTCAAGTTGTCCCATCGGTCAGGGTCGAACGTCTCCGCATACTCGCCCCAGACGAGAGGATTCAGAGATGTGACGGCCGGAACAGTCTCGAATGCGGTATTCTTTGGGATAGGAATACCATCAATAATCACGTCGGCGTATGACTGACGGTATACGACGGATCCTAGAATAATATGAGCCAATGTGTGCATGTCTGGGTGGTACGGTAATGACCGACCTGGTGGGTACATTCGTAGAGCCTCTTTGACGAAATTGTTCAGATAATGCAGACTGTCCAAGTCAGCAAATGATAAATCCGCCTTTCCACCCAGTGTATTCTCGATCTCGTCCCGCAGCCTTTCTTGGATATCTTGCTGTGTTGCCATGGTATAGAGGCTCCACGATACACAGTTGGCTGATGTATCGTGTCCAGCGCCAATGAACTGGAGGAGCTTGAGGAGAGAACATGTCAGCACATCATAGTAGCCTGTTCGTGTGTAATGCACATCACCGTACACTAGTAGACGCATGGAAGACCAAAGAATACTCACATGTCCCGTGATGTGCAAATCCGGAATACCCTCGGCTGAACCACCTGGCATGCTTTCCTCGATAATAAAAGACAGCAAATCTTGGAAATTCTCCTTTCGATGGATTCCCTTGGAGAAAGCATTTTGGATTGTGGATTTCCTCTGCGTAATCAGGTCACGAAGGACTCTATTAAGCCACTCCTTGGCAACCTTGTAGTCGCGATTGGCTCGCAACGGTATCCAGCGCGTGGGGAAAAACATGCTTCCAAACATGAGGATCTTCCCAATCAGATCCGGGCCGAAAATTGTNAATCAGGTCACGAAGGACTCTATTAAGCCACTCCTTGGCAACCTTGTAGTCGCGATTGGCTCGCAATGGTATCCAGCGCGTGGGGAAAAACATGCTTCCAAACATGAGGATCTTCCCAATCAGATCCGGGCCGAAGATTGTNCTTGTAGTCGCGATTGGCTCGCAACGGTATCCAGCGCGTGGGGAAAAACATGCTTCCAAACATGAGGATCTTCCCAATCAGATCCGGGCCGAAAATTGTGTTGTATGCCTGGTGAAAAGAGTAGTCGGATAGTGTCTTGCTATCAGGGCTGAATTTGTTCTCAGTGGCATTTGAGTTCAAATAATCGAGCTCGATACCCAGACTCGTAACACCAATGATGTTCAAAGTTGCTTTCGAGAAGGTTTCGGTGCAGTCGATCGTAGCAGCGCGACCGTCTGGGGACGACGCAATGGCGCGAGCCACTAACGAACACACTTCGCGGGCTTTTGATAGAAACACTGGCTCAAGCCTCCGAATGTTGTTAATAGAGAATGAACTGGTAAGCATTTTACGAGAAGCTCGATGATCCTCGCCTTCTAGAGTCGCGATCCCTATGCCCTGGTAATGTCAATATTGACTTCTCAGTTTGTCATTCTATCGATTAGCATACCACGAAATCTTTCGTCATCCGCAGCCATGTGTCAGGTTTTCTGAAAGCATAACAGTTTGTCTGAAAGACATCCTTGTGTGCATTCGGGCTGTTGCAAAGCAGGACTTCGTTGTTCGCAAATGTGAGAAACCGGATGAGTGGCGCATCGGGAAATTGCTTCATCCATTGCACATATAACGCCTGAGGCGACTCCGCATTGATCAAATTCAGTGCTTGGCCAAGGAAAAAGTGGTTTCCCTGCAGGGAACATGATCAGCACTGTTCTGATTTCAAACTTCTGTCTCCCGGGCAGAACAGACCTTGATAGTGGGGAGGTGTCGTAACGGGGAGAAATATCGATGGTACAAGAAGACGCGATAGAATTTGACCAGAAAGTACACCGAGACAAATACAAAAAGTGCGTGAAGAATGAAGCCTCTGACATCGAATCGTTCAGATGCGATGGCCGAGGGCGATTTGTCTGTCCAAATTCTGAAAAGCGCCGTCAAAACAACGGCAACACCCGCGCAACGTCTTGTTTCCATACTGGCCACTAGATTCGTGCAGTATAGGATATCAGTCAATCATAGAGACGATTTGGAATCTGCACACGACAAGAAGAGCTGTATCTAGTCAGCCTTTATGCTAAAACGCATTCCATGCTAGGGATAGCGAGGGTCAGGGCCACGGACTATCCTTCTGGGGCCTGGGCCATCCATACCAATGCCTTTACAGCAAGACTTCATATCGACATGTGCAAATTCCCTGCCAGCCTCGTATATCTTCTGCAGCCAAGCCAGAATGCTCTGTGTTCTGTCGCGTTTAAGGTGGAGATGCATTCAGAGGGTGGGAGTGCTCGGTCGTATAATTGAAATATTGGAATACTGCAGTTCTCCTTGCCTCATCAGATTGGTTCAAATATGTGTCAAAAGGCCAACGCCGTATAGTAACCCATATTTTGATGTGAGTGACATGCAATGTAACCTGAGAACCAGCATGATGATGCTAATTAAGGTATCTCCATGTACGAATCGGGATGTCTCGGGAGATGATCTGCGGAGAATGGCGCGATGTATAGCCTTGCGGACGGGGAGATATAGAGGAGACATTTAGTCAAACTACTCACGTCGAGACCTTGGTTCAACTCGTTTTCACTTGTGTCTTTGCTTTGTTTTTATATCATGACATTTAGACAGACCAATCGCACTTCAAATCGTCAGCTCTCCTTGTCACAAGCGTACTTCCAATAAGCTACATAACCGCCCCCGGTCTTGTTCGCATCTTCTACGTCGTAGGCTCAGACCCTCTAAAGGCGACTTTCCTAGGACTCATGCAAGCGAGCCAATGTCTGTCTTTGGGCTTTAGTACTCGGCTGTCAAAGCAAAGCAAAGTGTGGTGTCAGCGGGTTCCTTGTGATCTTCTCCCTTGCGTATCTCTACCCAATGTAGTACGTGTGACGTCTTACGATCAGTCATGATGTGCCGGTTGGTGGCTTCGATGGTACCGAAATATGGCGGATGCTCCGAAATAGTGGAGTAACGCCGATGGTCCTTCGGGTGGACGCCGATGGNTGCAAGCGAGCCAATGTCTGTCTTTGGGCTTTAGTACTCGGCTGTCAAAGCAAAGCAAAGTGTGGTGTCAGCCGGTTCCTTGTGATCTTCTCCCTTGCGTATCTCTACCCAATGTAGTACGTGTGACGTCTTACGATCAGTCATGATGTGCCGGTTGGTGGCTTCGATGGTACCGAGATATGGCGGATGCTCCGAAATAGTGGAGTAACGCCGATGGTCCTTCGGGTGGACGCCGATGGTTCGTACAAGTGGCAAGCCGTGCTTCTTCTGTATCTGCTAAGAAGACTTCGAGTAATCGAGTTTTAGAAATCTATAATTTGTAACTCTTGCTTATGAACCATGATGAATCCTTCTCCAAAGATCCTTGACTCGAACCAAAGGCCTCAAGCCTGGAAAGCACAAGACGTCCAGCGTGATACATCCTGGACGATGCGCCTTACCGCCGAACAAGCGGACGGCTTCACGTTGGCTTTGCAGCATGCGAAGGCGGCGAGCAAACCTCTACTTGAAATGACTCAGGAAGACTATCCCTTACCTGATGTCTCACGCCAAGCGCTCAAGGGGGCTATAGAGTCCACACAGGGTCGGTGGGGACTGTGTCTCGTCAAGGGATTTTCTACAGACGAATGGAGTGAAGCCGACATGCGACTGGCCTACTGGGGTATGGGACTATACATGGGTGTGTCAAGACCACAAAATCGAACGAGCGAGGTCATCAACGACGTGAGGGATGCGGGTGGTGGTTACAAAGTCAAAGGTGGACGTGGGTACAACACCAACGCCGAGCTTGACTTTCACCAAGACTCAGCCGACGTCGTTTCACTGCTTTGCAGACGGACTGCAAAGTCTGGCGGCACCAGCAAAGTTGTGAGCTCCATCGCCGTACGGGATCGTGTCCAAGAACTGCGCCCGGACCTAATCCCAGTGCTGCAATCGAACAACTGGTTTCACAGCTTTCAAGGCACACAGGACACGGCACAGCCGGAGTTCTATCGATGCCCCATCTTCGGCAAAGACGCAGAGTATTTTTGTGCTCGCACAAATCGCAAAAATGCTTTCGCTGCGCAAACCGACTTTCCAGAGGTTCCTCGTTGGACGGCAGAACAAAAAGAAGCCCTCGATCTTCTCGACTCCATCATGTCTTCCGACGAATTTTGCTACTCCATGGAGTTGGAAAAAGGAGATATGCAACTTCTAAACAGCCTCGTGACTCTGCATTCCAGAACCTCATTTGAAGACTACGAGGAACCAGACGAGAAACGACACCTCATGCGTCTGTGGCTGTCCATTCCTATTTCGATGCCACTGCCACCGGAATGGGCAGAATACTGGGGCGACGTCAGAGCCGGAGCTGTCAGGGGAGGCGTTAGAGGAACTGCAATCACTCCCGAGTTTCTCGAGTATGAAAAACGGCAATCGGATAACATGAAAATGAAGTTCACTCCTTGGAAGCCATTGATCCGCAAAGAGGACATGGTCATGATCTTGCAGGCATGATGGCCAGCAGGTACGTTTGTATATGTAGCAGACTAAGGTGGTGACTTGCACTTTCGCAAAATAATCATCTCATCCCAGACGTGTCATTGCTTGTTTTCAAACGCACATGAACACTTTATATGCAGAGATTCTTCGTCACGCTTTTTTCAGATGGGGACGCGCGGACACGACATAGTGCCCGAAAGATTGAGATCTCCATGAGATCTGGGTATGTTCACCCGAGTCTGTGTTGCCTCACGCATGGGCGATCGGATATCCGACAGAATCTGTAGCATTAACAATAACATGTGGCAATATTGAACACCCATGGAAAATTGTACATGATCCCACCGTTCCGCGGATATAAGCCCTATCGGTAGTTGTCCGTAAACTGCGGAGAACCTTGTCCCCCGCATTATGGCGATTACTGGAGCCCAGCAACCTGAAGTCCGGACCATCCGAACTACTACAGAGTATATTCATTCACGGTTGTAAGGCGGGGCCCGCCAAGATATAATAGGTACTATAGACACCTGTATGCTGATGCACTGATGAACCGGGTATCGATTCTTACATCCGAAATTGGCGTTACAAATCATTTTGAACAACACCGACGTGAAACCGCAATGGCAGCTGTCCAGACGGGAATGAATGATGGCAGTGTTGGTGAGATTGACATGAAGCCATCGACTAGGCTCCGAAAGCTCATTTCCCAGGAAGGAGTCTGCGTCCAAGCTCCTGGGGTTTATGATGGCATTTGCGCTCGCATCGCTATTGAGCAAGGCTTCCAGGTCATGCTAATGTCTTCCGTCCGTAGCTTGCCTCTGCCGACGTTAATTCTAGAACAGTGACAGTCCGGCGCAATGACAACAGCAGCACGCCTCGGCCGAGCTGACTTGGCGTTTGCGTCGTTGAATGATTTTGCGCTGAACGGCCAGATGATTGCCAACATTGACCCGCGCGTACCTCTCATCGCGGACGCCGATACGGGGTCCGGTTCTCCGCCCAACATAGCTCGCATGGTGCAGCTGTACGACCAATGTGGCATTGCGGGCTTTCATATTGAGGACCAGATAGCCAACAAGCGATGCGGCCATCTTGAGGGAAAGAAGCTCGTGGACATGGAGTAAGCTGGGCACCTTTTGGTCTTTTGCGCAACAGTCAGAGAAGCTCATCTGTACCTTGGTCAGGACTTGGAAATCTAGGATCCGAGCGTGTGTCCTAGGACGAGAAGCCATCTATGGCCACAGTGATATTGTATTCATAGCACGAACAGATGCACTGGCCGTGGAAAGATTCGAGTCCGCACTGCAAAGAGTACACGTTACCTCAACCGCTATTTCGCTCTATTGAGCTGTTGAACGCTGACTTTGCCGCAGCTCCTTGCCGCCAGAGAGTGCGGTGCAGACATGGCCTTTTTGGAAGCCATTGAGACCGAGGAACAGATCAAGAATGCTGCCGAAGCCCTTGCGCCAATGCCTGTAAGTTCTTTAATAACTTGCCCCGATCATATAACTGATCAGGTAGCTCACGATCAACTGCGTCTCGTTGGGGAAAACACCATGGTTCCCACCCAAGAAGCTTGCTGAGCTCGGCGTGAAGGTAAGTGCAGGCAGATGATACGATTAAAAAAGGAAACCGAGGCTGAAATACTTGATAGCTTACAATCTACCCCAGCGCCGCCGGTAGACCGGTGACACACGCTGTTAGGCGGTCATATAAACTTATAAAGGATAAGGGTGAGGACGACGCTGCAAAATTGGGGCTTGATCCCCGTGGTTTCTTCAATCTCATGGGCATGGAGAAGGAAATAGAGATATATCGTTTGGCAGGTGGTCATGCTTTCGAGAAGTGGTCTAGGTAAGAGGGATGGTCAGAATACGGATCAATGGTGCTGATAATCGAGGCGATTAGTTGCCTGCGAAGCACTGCAGTGTTTGCTGCAATTCAGGCGAGTTTGGGGGGTGATCTCCTGTCGCTACGCCGCATTCCAGCAGCAATCAGGCAGCTAAGCCACGATCAATCCCGCTACCACAATGCAATATAAGGCTGTCCCAAAGCCCTAAATAATAACGATGGAGAGATGGGTATATATTGAGGTCTGGAGCGTACCTCTCATGCATGGTTGGTCTGACATCTATCGAGAAGTGCAACATCACTGTCCACACGGATGTATGCGTTATCAATTAGCGCTGGGTAGATTACCAAAGACTAGGTGAATAATGCATCAATATGGAGAGTGCTAATAAGGAAGAGCAACATCAATTTGACTTATACTCTGGGGTTATCTCCATCGGTCATCTTCGAAATGATGTCTCTAGTCAAAGTTGATGCAAAACCTTGCCAATGTGGGAACCACTGGTCATATACTCCAGCGCGGCAGGCACTGAGACAAGAATCCGATGGCCGAGATAATTCCGCCGTACGCCGAAGCATCTATGCTCTGCTTTATTGTTCCAGCGCCGCCGTTCTCAAAGACATAGTCCGCTCCAAGCCCATCTGTCAGCTTCTGTACTTCGGCTCCCCAGTTGGGGTAGGCATTGTAGTTGATGATGTGGTCAGCACCGTATTGCTCTTGGACGTAGCGTAATTTCTTGTCGGAAGAGGACGTTATGATGGTTCGAGCGCCAGCAGCTTTGGCGAGAATGAGGCCGGTGATGGACACTCCACCAGTGCCTATATTCAATCTGTCAGCGTCATACATGGGGGAAGCAGGTTGCCTTTGACTTGCCGAAAAATACTACAGTCTGACCTGGCAAGAGGGGTCTGTTGCCGTACAGAGCGTTCCATGCAGTCGTGTCTGTGCAGACCAATGCAGCCAACTGAGCATAGCTGAGCTTGGAGGCTGCTGGAACCTTGACCAAGGCACTGGTAGACAGTGCAATGTATTCCCGGAGACCACCATCGATCGGACCGCCGAGTCCTCCGTTCCAGTTGAGAATTTTGGCCGGCGAGCGTCGACGGATCAAAGGCTGCAATGACCTTGTCGCCCTTCGCAAAGCCATAAACGGCGCTACCTACGGCAACAATGTCTCCGGCGATGTCCGAGCCAGGTACGACATTGTCCTTGACGCTGAACGGGTACTTGCCGTTGGAAATGGCGAAGTCTCTGAAATTGGAGCCACCGAACGCACCTTGGCCGCGACTTGATCTCCCAAGGGTTCGGGAACAGGTTTCTCGACGATAACAAAGTCGTGAATCGACTTGCGTTGGGGCAGGCGAAGGACTTTCTGAGTAGGCATATTGAAAGGGATATTGGTCTGTCCAGATTACAATTCACTTTGGCCTGTTGCTGGTTCACAATGATGGAGAGACTGTGTTTGAACGATTGAGTCAAACAGCCGCGGCACGGTAGAATTTTTAGACTCATCCTGACCGAGACCTAGTCGAACAGTAATCGCCATGATATTAATAATTCCCATCGAATGAAAAAGTGCATTGTCACTGAGGATCGTGTCGCCCAAAGTTCCCCGGTTCTGTTTGTCCGAAAGCCAACTATAGCAGGGTAACGAATTACAGGCCTACAGGGGCCAAGTTTGGGGCCATATTTCGCTCGGCTGCGCGCTGAAACCCAGAATAATGGTGCTTGACTCAGCGCAGCCAAACACAGTTTGGAAAAATAAATTCCAGGCTTCTCCACTTCACGAGGTCAATTGGGATAGATGACGCTTTGCTAGGATTTATTACCCCAATTCTGCTCCAATGCTTACATTACAGTCGGGAGTCCGTGTCGCCCGAAGCTCCCGCTACATTTTTGACCCCATCACCATTCGCAGCTCGAATGCATCTCTTCATTCCCATCCGGATTTTATCCCCCATTCTGATGATAAGTCATGAGAAGAGGCAGGCCTCGGGGCCACGTGGAGCCGTGCAGGTTCTGCAATAGGCGCTTCAGGCGTTCAGAACATCTGCGAAGGCATGAGCGCACCCGTAAGCGATCGATAAGAAATACCACTTGTATATGCCATGATCAGCTGTTGACCATTCACAGATACTCACGAAAGACCATTTGCATGCCAGTGTGGGGAGACTTTTACCCGGCAGTGGGTATTCGTACACTTGAACAAAGGATCTACTGCTTACAAGTTTTTAGATACCTTCTTTCGCGCCACCAACGCCTCTCCCATATCGAGGGCATTCTCACTGGAGATGGAATCCCGGAACAATCTACTCAGCTTGAGTCGAGCGTATCCGAGAATCAACTAAGTTATGAAAACTTGGACAACAGCGCCGGCCCGATCGGCCAAAGTCCTCCAGAGCCTCATGACGGGTCCGGTAAGCTTCCAGCGGCGTCGTGCTTCACAATGACCCTGCAGACGAGAGCCTTATGCTGCAGGACTTGAGCTGGGTTCCACAACCCCTGAACGAGGACTATGTACTCCCGGACATGATGCTCGATTACGGTAATATTTCTCGAAACCAATTCCAATGGGATAACTTTCTCACCGCCGATCAACCTGCTCCGTACGGTTTCTTCGGGATGGAAATGCCAGCAGCTTATCAGACCCATGCTGCATCTCAACTTGTCGAGCCTCCTTTGCCAATCAATAAAGGGTCATCTCAGCCAAATCATCACAGTTTCGCGGCATCAGAGCAACGACAGTCACATAACCGGGAATTACGCTTACCATCGCTTGAGCCGGCTATTCAACCACCAGAAGAGAGCTCCACTGCGCCCAGCCTCGTAGCTACTTCGGCTCGTCGCCCAAAACCGTTTGTGGTTGTCAAGACTCCTTGGAAGATCTCGGCCGAGGATTATCTGCAGATTACAGAGAAGAGAGGCGCAGCCAAATCAGGGCACCTACAGCCCGTCCGCATACCGTCGCGGCATACCCTGTCCCGCTACCTGGAGGGATACTTCCGCGGATTTCACGATCACTTTCCGTTCATTCACATGGCGACCTTTTCTGTAGCATCCCTGGCTCCAGAGCTTATCCTGTCTCTTGCAGCCATGGGCGCATTCTACCGTTTTGAACACTCTCAAGGCCAACAGCTTTACTACGCCGCCAAAGGAGTTATCGATCATCGGCTTGATACTTTGAGAATGGCAGAGGCCACAGCAGCTAAGTTCACAACAGATCAGTCTAGGCTTCCTATCCTACATAACCTCGTCATCTTGCTGGCGCTCTCATCTTGGGGTAACGACCGTCTTGCGCGTGACAGCATCTCTTTGTCTGGTCACATCGCCTTGCTGGCTCGCGACCTGGGTATCAGTTCAAGAGACCATAACTCCGCAGGTGATACCTGGGATTCCTGGATCCTGATTGAAGAGTGTCGGCGAACCTTCTGGTCGGCGTACTTTCTATTAACCCTTCAAAACGTCTCCAACAACATGACGCAGATGATTTTAAATACTGAGATTTCAATGGATCTCCCCAGCTGCAATTGTGAATGGAGAGCCCAAAATGCCACGGAATGGGCTAATTTCAGAAATCAGGAAACACTTTCTTTTCGCGATGTATTGCGTGACCCATCGTCTGGCATTCCTGTACATCAGAAAAAGCTCGTTTCATCATTTGGCAACTACGTCCTTATTGTAGGCATCTTTCAGCAGATCTATCTTGCTCGACTTGCAGCGAGCCAAATGAGCCAGTCAGAGAGTCCCCTAAGCCCAGACTTCATTCAGAAGATAGAATCGACTCTGTTGTTGTGGCAACAGTCGTGGGAGGCAACATACGAGTCAACGCTCGACCCTTCGTCTCCAAAAGGTCCGATGGGATTCAACTCCACGGCACTGTTGCGCCTTGCTTATATCCGGCTAAATTTGAACCTCAGTCCTGCTAGTCACTTCATTCGGCAACATCCTTCACGTGCCATTGACAAGCTCGGAGACACTTTGAACAAGCCCATGCACCGGTCATCGCGCACGGATCGCGCCGTACTGCAATGCATCTATGCCCTCAGTGTTCCTGTACGAGTTGGTGTCGCATTCGTTGCACGGACTCAAACGCTGCACTGGAGTGCGCAATACGCCATCTGCACTTTGGAATGTGCTTTCTTTCTTGCCCAATGGCTGAGGTCACTGAAAGCCGGCACAGCGATACCGGGACAATCCAAACTAGTGTACCCTGATGCTTTGCGAACCGACGAGCAAAGGCTGTTGGACATGCTCATCAGCCTGATCAGAGAGACCGACTTGGCTGATTCCATTGAAACTTCTGGACAAGATCGGGTCGACAAAGGGAATCTCATCATGGCAGTTGCGCAGCTGTGGGGCGGGACTATTGAGGGTCTGCAGGTATTCGAAATCGTACAAAAGGTAGGTGAGCATCTGCAAACGCTGGCTTCCAAGCTACAGATGTAGGAACACGAGACTTTTGCAACAGCAACCAATGAAGCCCGGGCTTCCCGAATACCGACGGAATATGCAATCAATCAGAGAGAACATGCAAATTTTCATTCATGTTTCCTTTGAGACATGAGGCAAAGTGACGTTGGTAATAAACCTGCATGACAATGTCGGCAAGTCGAGCTAATCGATTGCACTATCTAGGTATGGACTCTGGAGTAGAATATTCTCGAATAATGTGTCACAACTGGAGTCAGCCAATCAGAAATCTCAGAAGCCATGCATGACTTATCCGGCCGGTTGCGATGACTAGACCCAGCAATCGGGGTCTCCTCGTCGATCAAGATGGCAGATATTGGAAAACAGCAGTACAGTAGTCATGAAAGATATGAGTGTGCCGAGGCTCGAAAGCGTCGTGCTATAGAACGGTGAACCACTTCTTATCAGTCGCAACAAGTGCCGGAATTGAGGATGTCGCCGTGTCTAGCTCCTAGCTGTCCCATATGTAGCCGCAAGGTGGATACAGATCTGAGATTTACAGCTTGGAATCTGGACAGACGGGCGCGGTGGGAGGTCGCTAGCGATATTTCTATATGAGCCCGCAACGATCGGTCCGCAGTGCACTGGCTCCATCATGGTTCCACCAATCATCACATTCTTGGTTGACTGGTTCATGAGAGGGTGAGGGGCGAAGAGGAATAACCGGTCGCCTACAATGGGTTGTGTCCTTGGAAAGCAGCTAAGCACGCGCAAAGTGCGTAATGCGACGGAATTATGGTCACGCGTGCGTTGACTAATTCTTCTTGGCCGAATCTTTTTGGACCAATGTGATTGCAGTGCTATACTCACCGCTGAGGGGCGCGAGTCATAATTCCAACCGCCACGCCGTTCGGCGTTTGAAGTTGCCATGGGAAGACTACTCGCCCTTCAAATAGTAAAATATTAGAGTCAGCCAAGACCTGGGGAAGAAGTCATTCTCGGGAGTCGCAAAGCGGTAAAAGAAGGGCTCCCGAAAGAACCATGACTATTCGGATCTGTTCCGTGTGGATTACTAGTCGCCGACTCGAGTGTAGGCGATGCGGGTCCCCTGGCGCCTATGTAACGCTACGAACCTTTTTCACCTGCTGAAACGGGCCTGGCTAATGTGACGACGTTGCATCATGCCCATGTTGGTAGAAATGCAATCAAAAGAGGAAAACATGGGTTGGAAATGAGAGGTGTTTGAAAATAAGCTTTAAAGTAAGCTTTTGCCAATCTGTGAGGGATACATTAGCGATGGGCGATGTCACCTATAATCAGGATAATATTGTCAATGCTGTTTACTTCATGCAAAGAGTCTTGTTCGGATTTTTCGATGCCAGAGTATGGAATTGGATTTCTGCTCCAAACAACGGTAACATCTCCAGTAAAACCTGCTCTACTCTGAGCCCGATACACGATGCCTCGTGGTGCGGAGATAGTGTCTATAGCGGTGACATGTCCACCTGACTACTTCTGACTCGCAGTGTCTTCACTCTAGGTAGAGTCCTGTAATCTAGCAACGTTTTTCAAGAGATCCACTCCAACACGGGCCTAACCATCAAGGATCAAATATCACCTACTCAGACGAGCATCGTCAATTATTGAGTCGGTCCAGACGACACACGGGATGATCTCGTATTTAGCTCACCTGCGATAGTGGGATTAGTGTAATATGCAGTTCGCAAAAGACCATACCGGTAGATAGAATAGAGCAGAAACGTTACTGAATGTTACGAGACTTCAGGCCTATAAAGACTTTAGACAATGCCCCATTTCAGAAATGTGAATATCCTGACAAGCTTCAAGAGACAGACAACTCTCAGTTCCCATCCTCCAGCCCTAGTTCCACCCTTTCCGCTTCGCCGATCTCAGTTTCACCATGAAGTACACTGCTGCTATCCTCGGCCTTGTTGGCCTTGCGGCTGCTCTGCCTCAGCCTCCTACTCAGGCCGCTGCTCCCAG
Source organism: Pestalotiopsis sp. DP-2020a (assembly GCA_018115615.1). Lineage (NCBI taxonomy): Eukaryota > Fungi > Ascomycota > Sordariomycetes > Amphisphaeriales > Sporocadaceae > Pestalotiopsis > Pestalotiopsis sp. DP-2020a. The sequence goes on along the minus strand of JACVEI010000051.1, from coordinate 405,193 downwards.
ACAGTTGACCCGCCGCACCGGTGGCCGCCCAGATCACTACTCGGCACCCGTCGACAGGAACACTAGCTACCCTCAATACTCCAGCAACTGGGCTGGTTCTGTTCAGATCGGTACAGGTTTCACTAGAGTCCAAGGCACCATTAGGGTCCCAGATGTCAGCGGCGCCAGCGACTCTGCTGCTTCTGCCTGGGTAGGAATTGAGTAAGTAATTTCTGGCATTGCCATCTACCCGCTCTCCGCTGTCTCATGAGCATTCAGTCTTCTTTTGCGGTGCTTTGGCAAGACAGCCTCAGGCGATAACGCTCAACCCAGCCATCCCAACCCCAGTTTCATATTCAAAAGACAAGTGACTGACAAGCCCCAGTGGTGACACCTGCGGTACTGCCATCTTGCAAACGGGTCTGTCGTTCTACGGCGATGGCTCATTTGATGCCTGGTTCGAGTGGATTCCCGACTACTCGCACTCCTTCTCCGGCTTCTCCGTCAGCGTGGGCGACCAGGTCTACATGGAGGTCGATGCTACATCAAAGAAGTCGGGCGTTGCCACGCTTCAGAACCTGTCCAACGGCCAGAAGGTCTCGCACACCTTCACCAGCGGCAGCACCGAGTCGTCCCTGTGCGAGACCAACGCCGAGTGGATTGTCGAGGACTTCCAGTCCGGCGGCAGCCTCATCCCCTTTGCCAACTTTGGCAGCATCACTTTCACCGGCGCCTCCGCTGTCGGCTCTGCTGGCACTGTCACCCCCCGTGGCGGCACCATCATCGATATCCAGGACTCCAGCAGCAACAAGGTTTTGACAGATTGCGCTACCTCTGGAAACGACCTGACATGCAGGTACACTGGCTAAAAGACCTTGGGAATCTGAACGGGTGAGAACTAGCAGCCTTGCGAGGTCTTGTGCTGCTGGTTTGGGGATGCTATTCGATGTTGATGAATTTAGCGAATTTGCTGGGTTTTAACTTTACGCTTCTTGGAGTCCGGTTTTATACTGTCGGCCATTCACAAACTAGAGCTTGACATTTTAGACATTTGATGATTAGATGAAACATGTACTAGTTTAGACACATGTCGTGTAAATTTTATTCGATTCAATCTCATGACCGTTGAAATTTAGAGTGTAGTGGTTCTCAAGTGCCAACTGCCGATTCTATGATCGCAAATTGGTCCTTCTCCGAATCCAGAATAGCCAATGCATCGAAAGGCAAGGTGACCATTGGCGTCGTGTGTCCGAAGTCGACGCCAAACAAAATGGGAAACGGCTTCTCGGCCAACGGCCCGTCACACAAAAGCCCGGTAATCGCGCCCGTGTATTCCTCGATCAGCTCGGGCGAGTCATAGCCGTACGGTCGTCCCACCACCAAGCCGGCCGCATCATCGAAGACGCCCTGCGCAATCAGGTCGGCTACTCCAGCCTGCACTCTATGAATCGGGTTTCCGTAATTCTCGTCATCGCCCATGGCTGTCTCCAAAAACACTATTCGACCGCGCCAGTCTGGTGATATGGCACGAACACCACCCAGACGCGCCATGACTGTCAGACAACCACCAAACAGCCGACCCCGGCCTTGTCCTTGCCGTAGCCATTTCCACCCCGGCGTCGCAATGACTGCTGATGTTTCGCTGGAACTTGGGTCTCTGAACATGGCGGCCATTTTGGGTGCATATGTCAAAGACCTTGCCACGTCCCCGATTGGTCGGGGGTCTGTGATTGCGCGGAAGAGATGTTCTTCGCAGAACGCAAGTGAAGATGTCTTGTACTCATCGTCGTCGGCCACCCTGGGCTCGCCTAGCTCCGGTATGGGGTCCGGGCCGTAAAAGGTGCGGAGTCCTGTCGCAGCGTGCAGAAACCAATGCAGACCAGTAATGTCAGAATAGCCGACGACGATCTTGGGATCGGCACGGATAGTGTTGTGGAGCTCCGTGTCGGCGAGCAAGCTCGGCAGCAACTCCGTAAAGGACGGGCCGCCAATAGTGCAAACAACGGCCGAGATTGAGGGGTCAGTGAATGCGGTGCGAATCTCGGCGAGGCGATTCGAGATGGCGGATTGGATTCCTGAATCTGGGCCCAGGTATATTTCGCGGACCTTGTAGCCCCTTGCTACAAAGAGAGCGGTCGCTCGCTCGATAGCAGCAGGGATGACATGATTGAGCCGTGCGCTGGGCGATATGAAAGCTATCGTTGCGCCGGGCTGGAGCGCTTTCGGTATAACCGTTGAAGGCATTGTGTGTGTTAGAAACTCTGTTTCTCTATAGCTAAGAGAGTTTTGATGTTGTATTCATCACAACTTTCCACTTGCCATCTTTTGGATTTGGGAGGATGAGCTGTTATATATGTCGGAATGGCACCATCGGTACGCAAGTGGGGTTTTGTACCCATGTTATATCATGCCAACTATTTTATTTCTGCGTTCTTCTGTACCGACCGACCCAACTTTCATAGAGTCACCGCGTGTACCAAATTAGGATTCAAAAAGACCGGGGATTGCGATTTACGAACCTCGCAATACTCTGTAAAGGCCACGGAGTGGGTGCGCCCCCCGGCCCGGCCAACAAATCATTTGTAAGCAAGTCTACAGCGCGGTGCCTGAAATACATGGATGTAGTCCGAAAGGCGTAGGTATGGCCACCAGGGTGCGCGAATATGAGCTGATTCTAGTCATTGCGAGGTAATGCTACTGATGGAATGATCCAGCGCAGGTCGGAAACACCCAGCGCCTGTCGACTCATCATAACATCGGTGGTGTAGTAAGCGAAAGAGTTGCAGGGGAGGTCCTCTAGCTATAGCCTATCACCGGGAGGGGCATGATTCCTATGATCGCTAGAAAGATGAGTCACATTGCGCAACACTCGTTTCAATCTGTTCAATTCGAAGCTAATGATATCGATTCAAGCAGTCCCGCCTTGTGACTAGAACTCTGCTAGGCAATACTGAAATGGGAATTCGGCAGCCTGTAACGACCAAGCCAGCCAGGAAAATACCTAGAGATAACCAAACAATCTCCGTAAACCTTTTGGCAGCATCTCATAGCGACGCCACAGCAGCACCTTCTGTTCCAAAAGATCGAACCAATACTGCACGTCGCGTTCCGCGAGCCTCGCGCCGGATTGCATTGTATACCACCATGTTTCACCCCAGCAGCCACACATTGTGCATGCTTTCGGATACTTGATCCAGGACATCAAAGTGTGTAGCAGCCCGGTCTCGAGGAAGATAAATGTGCCAATAAAATAACGTCGCATGCCTTTGCGCACCCCCAAGAGGTCGGCAAAGTAGCCTGAGTATGCGCTCGAAGATCGGTAGAAGAGAGCATGGCCATGCTTTGACCAGAAGTTCCCAACGGTGAAGGCGCTTGCAAGACTTCCGTAGAGCGACGGCCACTCTTCAGGCGCGTCGAGTCCCGAACCAACTGCCATAATGGACAGCACCTCATGGTACGAGGCCAGGATGAGATAGCCAGGTATAACTTTGTTGGCTACGCTGTGAAGTCGTATACGTGTGGCTCTAGATAGCTCGGGACTGGTGCAAATCCCGAAAAGACAACCAAGCCATTGAAGGGATTGCTGATTCGTGGCTGAGAAGTCTTCTGCACGTATCGGCTTCCCGCCAAGCACGTAATATTGTACGTCGGGATCGTAGAAGATTGAGATTGCCAGGAAGCGCAGCACCAAGACAAGGAAACGCTTCGCGACGAATGCCACTCGCATGCGGGCACCCACTGTTGTTTTTCGTCCTCGTTCGTCTTTGATTTGTCTTGTCCTCCGTCGGCGCCCTTCTTGCGATTTACCTCCCAAGAGGTGCCGATAAGCCGTAGGTTCCACAACAACTTGTATGCAAACACATGATGACTGTATTTCACAGGATGGTTCGCAATATACTTTTCTCTCTCCCGAACAAGTGCCTGGGTGCTGACCATGACATGAAGGCATCCCTGATGCGCGAGCTAGAGGAAGAAGTAGTGTCCAAGGAAATAATTCAGGCTATCATCCGGGGATATGTCCCTTGATCGCAGCGAAGAGAAGAAAGTCAATGCCGCAATTAGTAGAAATGTGACTCTCGGATGTCGGGTCGTTCTGCATAACGTGTTGAAGGCGATCGCCAAAGCCGCTACGTGGGCAACAACTGGCTGTGCGGCCGATTCGAAGTTCCATGTTTGTTGGCTCCGAGACATGGCTCCAAGTCTTGTGGTCCTTGGTGAGAATAGGCGTGGTCGAGTATAGTGTCCGTGGTACTATCTCATCGTGAGATCGCGCACAATCTTGGAGCTCGCGTTATGTTCGTGGAAGATGTGCCCATATTCAGTATGTGTATACCCGGGTTAGGCAATTGACTGGACCTCAGATAATCCTTCACTCAAGCTAGAGTCCATACAATTCTGACCGGAAGATGGTATATTTGGATTCTGCGAGTGGTATGCCGAAGCTGGGCCCCTGGGAACATCGGAGCCCGCGCCCGATGGCAAGGTCGGCATGACGACAAAAGGGCTCACAAGGGTTCTTATACAATCTAGTATTAGCCACGCCATGATATCATAGTAATCTTCAGAGTAAAGGCTTTCCGCATGTACTGTCCACATTTCGGACAACACCCCTCTATACACAAATTGCATACACTTCGCCTTGATAGTAATACATATCGTACCAGAAATCCACCATCAAATGCTACGAGTCAGCATAACGCGACTTGTGCATTGCAGACAATTACTTTGCTAAATCACCAAACAGATGCGTTTCGCTGAACACACGTATAAAACATGAGGTAGCTGCATGTCTCAGTCCAATATCGACACTTCGATCCTCGACGCATTCACGCATATCCACCCTTCAGCTGAGGCTCGTTGACAGTATCTTGCAACGCTAGACGGCAAATAAAAATCAACCCGCTCCATTACGAAACATCCAAACACACGTCTCGGAACAATCGCAAAGAGTCCAAATTCATCGAAATGAAGGTTGGACACCCGTCTGGCAAATGCCCAGGACTCTTCTAAGCGCAATTCAAGTTCTTCGTTGCTTTCGTCTTGGCACTGGCTACTGCAAGCACTGCTGATGCCACGTTCGCCGACAGTACCGTGCAGAACTATCTCGACAAGCAAAAGGAGACGCGAAGCCTGGGCACCTCCAGCCTTGCTCGTGGATGGTTCAACCAGGTGGTCAAGGTCCGCACTGCCCGAGATGACGAAAACACTGCTTGATTCGTTAAGTTTTATTGGCTTTGGTCGGGAAAGCGTGCATGACTGATATAGTCTAGTTTGACAGTGGGTACATATAATGGCATTTCATCCCAGTATGGTTGAGAAAATACTTCAGTTTGGTGATTGAAAAGGGACCTGGTGTGGCGGGAAGCTTTACCGAGGCGCGAAAGATCTGGCGACCTGTTCATTAAATGCGGTTCAATTGGTACATTATATGTGGTCAAGTTCATATTTCATTTCTCGTGTCCCAAGAACTTCTATTAATTTGTATTACTGACAGACTCAAGGTGAAAACAAAGAAGGGCCCTACCAAGTCCAGACGTGCCATTGAACAGTATTGCACTGGAGATCTTGTCAAAGTCTGTGCTCTTCGATGATTGAAAAGCTTTAATCACCTGTTGTATATCTTCCCGATTTCATAGAAACAGAAAGCGAAGCGACACTGAATCTTTTTCAATCCCTCGCAGATGAGGCCGCGACGCCCGATCCGTTCTTGGCCAGACTTGACTGGGCTGTGAACCAAGCTCTTGTGCCAATTCCGCTGGAGGCACTCGCCAAGTCTTCACATACCTGTCGTGTAACAAAATCGTGCGGAGGTGTGGTCAACAGCAATTGTTCGTATATGGTCCCGATCGATTGTTCACTCCAGTATCATAGATGCTACTTACAATGAGCGGAATTACCCGATTGAAGATACAATTCTCCCTAGGCTAGTATATATAAAGTTTCCAGGAGCTCGGTGGGATGATCATAGGGACCAGTGGCGAGTAAGCGAAACGGCCGGTGGCTGAGACACGCATATCGTTCGCCTACAGGGTGATATAACACGACAAGAAGCCTACGTACTTCATATCCTCTTTCCCCCAATCCGCCTTTTCTCATCGGTTGATTGCGAACTGAAGATTCTCGTGGAAAATGAAGCTGACACAGAAACTGTGGACCATGGCGACCCTCGCAGCGCGCGTCGCGAGCAACCCCACGCCCCTGAATATATCTGCTCTCGCGTCCGTCAACGGGTCCTCGACGATCCAGTGCTGGCAGCTAGCGGCGATTCCGGTAGAGGCCAGGTCGGCTCTCAATTTCATCATGGGGAATACCACTGAGGCCGAATGGTCCATCATCCAGCCTCAGACGGTGGTGGGAGAGGCCTGGGCACCGGCAGTGCAGTGAGTGGTTCTGCTTCTTGTCATTCTTCTGTATCTGTGATAGCTTTGAGGCTAACTTTGATTGAGATTAACGATGGTCTTGAACGGCTTGATTCATGTCTCCGCTCCCGCGACGCGACAACGAGGTTACATGAGCACGGATATGCAAGGCTCGATAAACCCTCAGATCGAAGGATACTTCCTGCCGGGCACCCTGTCATCTTCCTTGCTCATCGCAGCCGATCTGAAGTCGACGAGTTACGTGGCAGGACACTGGACCGAGTTTCCCAGCAATGTACCAACGGTATTGGTCCAAGCACCATTCGCCAACAACGAGGTGCCACGGCACACAGTGTTGTATGAGGGCCAGTGCAAATGATGGCTCTGTGCAGGGCGCAGGTTGAGGCTAGGTGGATGATACAAGACAAGTTCGCGATTTTAGAGGATGAAATGGGTTGGAATTTAATCAAACGCTGAATTTCATGATGGCTCCACATCACATGTCGGCATTTTTGGTGTAGAAAGGGTCAAATGCAGTATTTGTCACACACCTTCTTCCGCAACAGTACCTAGCATAAGTCGGGCGGTTGACCGCATGCGACGAGGACCCGCGGGCACCTGGAATGCCCAGGGAATGTCTCGGTAGGCATTTTTCTGTTGGCTTTCCCGATATTCTCTTTGTATTCTGCGTTTGCTCTTGATATTAAAGTGAGAAACAGATACCAGTCTTTTAGGAAACATTACCATACGCGGAGGGCCCTTTGATCAGCTTACTCAGCCCATCCATTATGATATAAAAGCTTCAGCGTTGGGAGTACACTAACATTCCAAGGTTTACGACAATTTGCAAGGGCAACGGGATCTTCCCCAAACCTTTGAAACAAGCCAACCATTCCCCAATGCAACCTCAATACGGTTCTACCCGTCAAACTTTAGCTGTCGAATCACTCTGCCCAGCGACTGTGCGTAATATTTTGGGCCTTAAATCCGTAATATTTTCGGTAGGTCCACTACTCCACCTCAGCGTAGGAAGAGCTATCACTCCACTAAAAGAAGCTCCTGATTATGGTCTGCGGCGTCCATGTTATGCCTTTATCGTTATTGCCAGGGTTCGATACGCCAAAATGAATTAAGCAGCCCCTTTCGCCGCCCTTTCGGGCTGCGCCATTTCTCAATTCGCACCTCTGCGTGACCTTGAACGTAGCCAAACAACCACAACCCGCCACGGCCCACCATGCCTACGTTGGAAGATAATATCGGTGATGATCGCATACGGGTGGGAATCATGGGCGCTGGTATCGCCGGTTGCTGCCTCGCCATCGGTCTCTTGAAGAATCCGAAACTCGATGTCCAGATCTATGAGAGATACAATGAAATCAAAGCCCACGGCTCCGGTCTTGCGCTTCATGCCAACGCTTTGAGGTCCATGGATCTAATCTCTCCAGCAATCAAGAAGGCGTACTTCAGGAAGTCGCATCACATGGCGGGCGAGGAGGACATTGAGATGGCGACTCAGTTCATACTTGCGGCAGGCGATAATGCTGGCGAACTCGTTGCCGAGCTGGGAAGAGCGAAAGGCCGAAGGACAGTACACCGCGCCCATTTGATCCAGGGCTTGATGGAGGACGCGATTCCTGCAGAGCGCATCCATTATGGCAAGAGGCTTTCGGGCATTGAGGAAGACCCGATCACGCGCAAGGTGATGGTTACTTTCAACGACAGAGAGGCCGACAGCGAGTCTTTCGATGTCGTGTTTGGATCAGAGGGAGTGAGCAGCCTCACCAGAAAGTTCATCCTCGGCCCTGATCACCCGGCTGCTAGCCCAGTGAACCATGAGCATTGGCGTCTGTTTCACGCCTATGTCAAAATGGAAGACGCCAAGAAGATCGTCCCCGGTGAGTCGATTGAGAAGGTCCGGACGTACTGCCTACCCGTTGGTTACATCAACGGTATACCGGTAGATCTCGGTCGGACTTTCAGCGTGTGTTGCTACCAGAGAGACAACAAGTGTCCGGTGAAAGGAGCTCCGTTTGACCCCAAACTCTGGAAAGGCTATATGCCCGAAGTAGATGCACTTATAACTGTGAGTACTACTATCGGTGAGGACTGAACCCCGCTAACATGGCAAAGTGCTTGGAGGGTAACCCTGGGGAGACGTGGATCCTCCAAGACCATGACCATGCACCCACATATGCAAAAGGTCACGTGGCCATGATTGGCGACGCCGCTCATGCAACATTCCCCCATGCCGGCAATGGTGCTGCTCAGGCCATAGAAGACGGTGCCATTCTCGCCGGTGTCTTTGCGGGTCTTACAACGACTGCTGAGATCGATGCTGCTTTGCGAGCATTCGACGCCGTGCGCAGACCACGTAGCCAGCGTGTCATTGATATCACGAGACGCTTCGGAAACCTGTATAGTGAAGAGCCCGAGGACATCAATGTCGATTCGATGAAAGCAGAGATGAAAGAGGGCGGAATGTACACCAATGGTGTTGACATGGAGGCCCAGGTCAGAACTGCTGTGGACCTTTTCGAGCAGGAGAAAGAGCGCAAATGATTTTCGATGGAAACAGATAAATTTTTATCTTGTGTTTAATCAGCAAGAAACCGTTCGACCCTTGGTGGAACCTGTATATGTCGAGTTCCGAGCAACATGTAAACGAACACTATGTAAATTGGCCGATGTTTATGTTACTGAAAGTCATACGACCTGTTCGTGCTCACCGCTGGCGCCTGGGTCTCCAGCTTGGTGCCGATGTACGGCTCGGCGTTGGCAACAGCCCAGGCTTTGGGCTACGTGAAGCTCACGGATGCCGAGATGGAGAAGGACAAGGATCTGCCCATCTATGTCAACTGCGCGACTGGTTTCTTCAACTTTCCGCCCCACGAGGACACCAAGATGTTGAAGGTGGCAGTCCACGAATGGGGATACACCCGTGACCCCGAGAGCAGAGACCTTAACACTGGGGATAACAAGGAAGTCTCCATGCCGCCGTTACCACCCCGAGCACAGCGCGCCAATTTCGTTCCGGGGGAGGCTGAAGCGCGACTCAGAGATGGCCTCTGGGAGATTGTGCCTGAGCTGGGCGATCGTCCATTCGACAGACTGGCGTTGTGTTGGTACACTGACACGCCTACTGGGGACTTCACCACCCGGATCATACAAACCTGTTTGTCGGAGGCGGCTGCAGCGGACAGTGAGTACAGCCACAGCGAAATCCGACTATCCTGGACCCGCAGGGATAATCATTGCTAACATCTCCCATCACAGCGCGTTTAAATTCATGCCGGTCTTGGCGAAATACATGGGCCAAGCAATCCACAAAGTTTTTCCAGAGAGATTGTCGGATAAGTGGCGGTTCCGCAAGGAGTACCAGGGCAAGGAGAATGCCTTTCAGGGGGATGGAAGTCGTGGAGGGCCACCGAGGAGGAAGCTCGATCGCCAGGAGTCTGCTAAGTTGTAGGGGAGCAACGGCGCGTCGAGTTTGGTTGGAGCACAGCGGTGCTGTCAAGTTTCGTTCGAGCAAAACGATGCTTTAAAATTCGAATTGGAAATCGCGACGTCTAATAGAGGCGTACCAAGAGATTGATGGCATGTGCATTTACACTGCTGCAGAGGAACAATGGAGGATGGGGGAGAGAAGTGAGAACGCATTCTTCAGCTTCAGGGCCACATTGCAGGCAAGTGAAGCCCCGAAGGGCACGGACCATTGAGCCGGCATTTACAATACGGAAATACGCATGTGTTGACTATGCTTAATGAGAGCCTCTAGTTTCCAAAATCTATTCAGATGATGGTACTGTTAAGGCTGGAAACAATGACAAGACGATGCACTATAATAATGAAGATTGGACCGAATCTGCATCCATTGGACAATATTATTTAGAATGTGTACGTACTTCGTGGTGGGTAGGCCAAAGTTCCGATCACGTGGCGGAGCGCACTGGAATTCGGAACGTTAGCAGGTGCTACCCAGAGCTGCCCCGTTTCCACTTCGCACCTGATCTCACTCAATGCCGGAATTTGTGAAGTTCGCGGAGAATGCTGCTTCTCGAGTCTGGCATCCTCGTCTTCCGATCTCTGGCCGTACTTGGACTGCCAAATGAACCCAGACCATGGTGAGCTCGCAGAATCAGGAGCCACGGAATCGGCTGGCCTGTGAGCGCTGTCGGTGGGTCCTACCGCGGGCTGAGGAGCCAGTACAGTAAAGTACTGGCACTTTGCTGGCCTACGGCGCCTGATTGATACCTGTGCTGGAGTTCTGCCAGACAAGCCATGCCCAGGACCTTATGATGCTGACAATAATCTACCATACAGACAGAAGAAAAGCAAATGTCCCGGACAGAGGCCGGAATGTTCATTCTGTGTGCGTTCGAAGCAAGAATGCATCTATTTGCCGAGAGGGCACCGTGGATCAGCGGCGGCAGGCAGCCATGTCGCGAAAGTGTAAGACGCTTAAGCCTGGAGAGCCACCATTTCCTGACAGATGCCATGCAGAACTACGAACAAGGATAGATTTCGGAGGCTCGAAGCTCAAGTCAGCGAGCTACAAAACATGTTGCAGTGCGTCATTCCATTTATCCAATAGTGAGCACTTGGAACTCTTGGCTCAGCAGTGCTCACAAAGCTCGCTTCCCAAACCTTTGGCGGAGCATCCGCATCGTGGGAGTATCGTCGCGAATAGCCAGCCCATGCAGCATACAGTAGATCCAATTGTGGTCAATTCGCTACCACGAGAAGTGGCACCAAGTCACCCATCTATATTTTCGGAAGCCCAGTAAGTGGTGTCAGTCGTCACTTCCGTGCCCATCCTGCATATCTAAACGCTTTCTCCAAGGCCAATACCCCCGGATGATGTATTAGATCATCTCGTACAGGCATACCGCGTGATGCTTCATCTTCAGCCACTGCCGCTATTTGATATCGATCAATTGCGAACACTGCTGCGTTCTGCGCCAACGCATTTGCTTTGGAGCTTTCTGGCATTGACGGTAAATGTCAGCGATCATGACTACTATCGGGACAAGAAATTTGAGGCTATGAGCTTCTACACCAGCGCTGCGGAGAACGTCATTCCCGCGATGGCATTCGAAGGAAACCCAAAACTCGAGATTCAGCAAAGTCTTTGCTTACTTGCCTTGAAGCACATCCTAGGTACACCCAAACTATTGCCCTCAACTTTGATCAGTGCTGATCCATTGGTAAGCTCGACAATCTGCCAAAGCGTGGATGGCAATTGGGACAGCTTCGAAGTTGGAATCATTACAGACAGCAATTCAAAGAGAACGCAGCCATGACGCAGACCTCGTCTCCAGGTGCCATTGGAGTATCTTCGTGCTGGGACGGCTATTCTTTCCTCGCAGGGTTCAAGAACCCTCAGCAGGTTCTTCACTCAACTATCCCCGTAGCACTCCCCGTCCGCCCGCCCTTTCGCATGACACCGAGGAGAATGAACATGTTGACGCCTTGGAAAGCGAGGACTTTGATCCCGATGACCTCGGGATTAATGCTTACTACATCAGCAGTCTCTCAATTCGGTTTGATATCTCACTTTACCTGCACAATTTGAGAGTTGGTGTACCCGAACTTGAGCAACCCTGGCTTCCGAACTCGGGGTTCTCGAAGCTAAATGCGAAGATATACGAGGCCGAGTCTAGGATGTCTGGTCAGCACTTGCTTCGGGTCGTGAATTTTCACAAGCGGTCGCCTGCAGAAATTCTTGAACAGCAAGACTACTGGCATCCATGGATTACGATGCAACTTATCTTTCACGCAGCGCCCGCCCTCATCAACCACCCATTGGCTCACCTCTCGGCCACTCGTCGAGCGCATTTGCCTCATTCGAGACATTTTCTCCAGCAGACTGTAGACAATGCCCTGTTTCATTCCGGTTGGATCTTCCGCCTGATTGAGACATGCGAGGACCTCTTATTCGAACTTCATGATCCGCTGATTGCACATGTAGTGGCAGCGACTGCCACTATAGCATGGCTCTTCCAATTTGCCACGGATGTTGGCGCTGCTGTGGCCCCATATTACCCGCAAAGTAAGAGTCTTTTGTGTTCAACTCGTGCACCGTGTACAGCTACTCATAATTACCAACCTGTGAAACACTTGTTGCCAGCACAAAGCTGACAAATTTGTCATCAGGTGCACGTTATGGACCGTTTGCAGATTATTGCCAACGAAGACATTCCAGATGGCGAGGAACAAAACCAACACATCAACTTGCCTCTTCCAGAACTCTGGGAATTGCTAGACCCTGACCCTTTTGGGGCGTCATATGGCAACGTAAACTCCAAACGCGGTAATACAGGCGGAGCAAGCGCAACACGAGATGCCAGAATTCGAATGTCTACACACATCGTCCACCCTCTGGACCACAATTCTACAACACCACAGTCGCATGCGGATGGTGTAATAACGTCGGAAAGCATGTTCACTCCGAGCCAAGAGTCTTTTGAGCAGCTCTGTATGGACGACTTCTTTTCACACCTAGTACCTGATCAATTTCAATGGTGACAGTTACGACTCTGGACTCGAGTTCCGGAAACCGACCATTTTGGCAAGCCTCCCCCAAGACCGAGAGCCATCGAACTAGGAATTGTCCGTATTTAGTAAAACAGACTTATTCGTCATGTAATCAGCGGCTCAGTGGGACAACTGCCTGGGACAAAATCTATAAGTGACCATTTGAGCAAAGCATCACCTCAATCTGGCACACAAAATCGACATCAGAACGGCGTGACCGTGGGCACTACCAAGAACGACACGGCCGGGGGTTCGGAACCTTCCGGCGTTCGTTGCGAGACCAGATCTGCAACTCCGCAAATCTACCGACCTTGAATGTGGATCCGGGCCTGGCGAGACGGACTTTTCGGGCTCGCTCTAATCGTTAAGACCGTGGATTCTTTTTGATTCGCAATTGTCAACGCTACCTTCTGCCGGTAGTTCATACTACAGTAAAAGCGATCCATTCGCTATTGCTGTCATGACCTCATCGTCACAACGGGGTGGCCCGGCTACTACTCCGCACATGTCTTTTTAGCTCGTGCTTCGATGCACCGTTAAAAGTAAGCGCGATGGCTCTGCATATTGGTAACATTTTCCTGACCCGTCTTTGCTTTTTCTGAGCTACGCGGAGTTCGAATCACGCACGTAGGCATGGATCGCGAAGTGGATTGGAGTGCGGGCCTCTGCTTCAACGAGTCATAGGGAATGGTGTTGTTGTGCGCAGCCAAGAGTCTGAATGGGGCGATGTGCGCCTACTACCTGGCAGCAGCAGCGTTCGAGATTGACATGACCCAACTCGTCTGCATCAGTCAACTGTTCGTATTTTTGGCCAGCATATAAAGGAGGGAACGCACTTCAAACCTTGCTCTCAAGTACGGTCTATTTTCTTTTTCCTTTTTTTTTTTCACTCATCAGGCAACCAACTAAACTTAATAAAGAGCAGACAGCTACACCATGTCTTCCTCACGCGACTACCCGCTGCGAGTCAGCGGCATATATCGAAATCTGCCTCAATTCGGCCCAGAGGTAAACGGTTTGACTGCTATTGTCTGCGGTGCAAGCGGAATATCAGGCTTCCACGCAGTGCGCGCCTTGCTCGACACACCTCGCTGGTCCCGCATATTCATCCTGTCACGATCACCTCTGTCGGAAAAGGCAAAGGCTTTCCTCACCAAAGAGCAGCTATCGCGCGTCACTCATGTCTCTGTTGACCTACTGTCGTCTGCCGAATCGATTGCTCGAGACTTGCAACAGGCCCACGTCAAAGCAGACTACCTCTTCTACTACGCGTACCTGCAGCCCAAGTCGGTCATTGACCCCATGAGTCCCGAAGCGGTCGAGGGGCTGATTCAGACCAACGTGCCAATGTTTCAAAACCTCTTGGATGCACTTCCCTTGGCAGACACTGTTCCTCGACGCATTCTGTTGCAGACCGGAGGCAAGAACTACGGCATGCACGTCGGTCGTGTGCGCACGCCTCTGGTGGAATCCGACCCCCAGCCACGCCACGTTGCAGACAACTTTTACTACCACCAAGAAGACGCCATGAGCGCCTTCTGTAAGAAGTTCCCCGACACCGCGTGGAACATGGTCCGACCTTTCGCCATCATCGGCACCGCTCCAAGCTCGCCCCTCAACATGTTCATGTCCTTCGCGGTCTATGCGATCGTCCAGGCGGAGAAGGGAGAGCCGCTCGAGTTTGGTGGTGACCTAGAGGCGTGGCAGTTCGAAGCAGCTCATTCAACCGCGCGCCTCAGTGGATATCTCAGCGAGTGGGCTGTCCTTGAGCCCGACTGTGCCAACCAGTCCTTCAACGCCTTTGACGGCGTGACGCTCAGCTGGGACCGGTTTTTCGAAGCCCTGGCAGAGTGGTGGGGTGTGTCTCGCGGAGTCGTCGGCCCCGACTTGGACAGCTCCAAGTACGACAGGATCATGTCTCTGGGCGGCAAGGAGAAGAACCCGGTGGGCTACGGCCCGCCCAATGAGATGAAGAGACGGTTTACGCTTCGAGAGTGGGCCGACGAGGAGGTAAATGAGAAGATCTGGCTCGAGGTCATGGAGAAATCCGGAGGCGCCGTGAGCTGGAACCCTTTCCAGGGCGACAAGGACGCCATCTTCAATGGAGACTTCACGTACCTCTCCTTTGGCACCCCCTGCCTGGGCAAGGTCAAGAGATTCGGGTACAACGGCTCAGTGGATCCTCTTGAGACTGTTCATGAGATGTACGCGGAATCGGAGAAGATGGGCACGTTGCCGAAGATGAAGCAGGAAGTTGCCAAGCCTTTGATTTGAGGCTCGATCGGTGGTAGGTTTCGAGCCGCAAGAGCGTAATAAAAGACTTGGTGCGATTCTGTTTATCTATCCACCCAGTCGATCCGTAGTATCACACTACGTTCTAAAGGCCATAGATGTGATAATGTGGTAGGCCTACTTTCCTGGTTATTTTGGGGTTGCGGGTGCTCCAGTCCGGCTGCTTGTTGGTCGCCTTATCTACTGCCTTGGTGCCTGCCATGACTGATTGCGTCCCGCTTCGCGGCCCGCTTCGCGGCGTGCTGGGAATGTCTTCCCCCAAAAGCAGTCCCCCAAAATGCAGGCAGGCCATATACCATTATCGGCAACATAATATCAAAATTTGGCGAAAAGTCAGCAACTAGCCTACGATCAAATGCCAAACTAATTACTGGGCATATATTGGATCTCACCGACTATGCCATAGCCATTGACAACGCGCATCCTGTAAGGTCTGGTAGGCTTGAAGGCCAATCGCCTGAAGGAAGCCCCGCGTTTTGCGCCCCTGCATAACAGAGTCGCGGCTGCAGACAGTGGGGGTTAAGGTGGGATCGTCATTTTGGGAGGGCAATTCTCTCTCACTTACATGATGGCCTCGAGTTCAGCAATAGAAACCATTACTCCAACACACAAATGCAGTTTTTACTTTCGAACTTATCGCATCACGAATACCCGATGATTTGCTTCTCTCGAATGCCAGGAAACTCCATCAAAATAGTGCATTTGTTCGAATTTCTATACAATTATCATGGACAAGTGGAGAGCCCAGGTATCCACGGACTTGGCGGCACTTGTCGGGCTACTTCTTCTCATGGCACTCACAATATGGGTACATTACGTCCCCGTCTTGCTTACAACTTCCGGGATGATGTCTTCGAGGTCGCAACTCATAATGTGCATCGTAGTGACAGTCCTGGCGACTCTGTTCACCTCTTTGGTCAAAACTCGACTTCAGCATGGCCTCCTCAGGCGCCTTGAAAGCCGCCTTCGAGGTGTCCGTGGTTTCATCGAAGAGCAGTCAAGCTCCTGCGAGAAACAACGTGATACACCGAGGCTGGAACTCAGAAGCATCGACAGACAGTGGCGAGGAGCACCATCCATCGATACACCGTCGGAAAAGACGAAGGACATCTATCCATTCTTGGTTTATCTGTTCTGTGGGCTTATTACCCCAGCCAATGTCGCCACTTTTAGTCCTACGTCAGTGCAGCACCAGATTTCGTACCGCCCTATCATCGCAGACTCAATGTTCGGAAGGTCTGAGTTTATCAACGGCAGCCTGATGCCGTGCGTGGGGGTAGTAGAGTCAGGGGAGGAGGATTGGTCGAATCTATATTGGCCGTTTGGGAACCACAGTTCATTTTACGGGGCCACAACTAATTCTCCGCCGTCAAATACCATGTCAATGGCTCCAAACATCAACAGCGAGCCGCCTGATGACCATGTGTACTCAGATGCAGGCGTCGCGATAGTACGTGAAGCTAGCACCAGCTTCAATCTACGATGGATCAGCCTTGCACGAGCTGACGATGAAATATGGAACTGCCTTGCAACGAACGACGCAATGTGTACAGATTACCAGTAATGTCCACAAATCCGGTGCGTTGTGATGCCGGTGGAAACGTCACGGTACTTCGTTTGGACCCAGATCCAACCCTGCATATCCAAGTCTTTGGTCCCTATGGCCAATACCCCAACAACATTTGCACTATGACCAGTGTATTTCCCTTTAGAAATTTCACAAAGATAGTGGAATACTTAGTTTCCCGTACAGTATATCGGACACATTGCACCTAGCCGACACTGTTGGAACCAGCATCTTGGGCTTCGGCGCTTACACGGATCCAGCCGGCAAAACAGCATTTGCGTCACGACTTGCTGGGACAATCAACGATCAAGAGGACAGTCGGACTGGCAGGAAATTCGACATATGCAATCACTTGTACGATACATCCAAGAAGTTCATTCGAATATCGCAAAGTCACGCTCGATCTCCAGGGAGTTACATAGACAAACAATCCGAATTTGGCCTGGAGACTCACTGGAGGTGAAGAATGTACGCCAGTCAATGAAACGATAAGCAACGTACACTTCATCACTGCAGCTATCTCGCCTGTCGATCAGACTATGGAGCGTGAGAGTTTGGACGGCTTCATAGCCACTCTCATCGACGCTGCTGGTGCTAACCGAGGACCTCCATATGCATTCCCTAATAGCAGAAACGCGCTCGAAGACACGCTGGGGCTCATAGCCGCAATGGGCGTATCTCAAATACCGGTTTCGACAGCGGCGGGGTCGTTGCTGATGCGACAGAAGGAGGAGGAGGTCCAGCATCCGCAGTGATCGAGGTCACTCGCATGGGTGGAGACACCGGTCTTGTCCTTCTCTTTCTCATTCCGCACCTCGCGAGCTTTCTTATCCTTGCAACTCTGTTCTTCTTCAGCTTTCGAATTGAATCGAGAATCGGAGGGTCCGAATACAAGGGCATGCCGGCAGATCAATGCCCCACGAAATACGCAGCGGAGAGTATTTGTGAGCTGGTGACTCTCGGCTAACCTCATTTGCGTCTCTGAACAGGGCAGTGATGACTACGGAAGTCATTACTCCGTTCCGTCAATCATGCATCCAAAGGCGAGTATGGAGTCACACATGTCGTGATAGGATAGGAATAGCAATGATTACATTTAAGAACAGAAGAAAGACAATAAGTTCTTCTCGAAACGCCGGTTTCGGTATTAAAAAGTATTATTATATTGTAAATATGCAAAAAAAGGGAGCAGCGGCTTGAAAAGGTTCACAGCCCGCTCAATACGCCAAAATACTCCAGTCCACCTTGCGCCTGCTCACTACCTTGACATATACCTGTTGTGCCTCGATCCTGGCATCTCTACCTACCTACCTAAGTAGTTTCAAGCCATCCTACGGGCGATTTTGCCGCTGGGTGGCACAGTTGCCGATTTAGTCCAAAGCCTTAAGATCTGTTGTTCCAATTGGCTTTGAATAAGTCTCATTAATCGTCTGTATAATGATAAGGCAGGAAGACGCTCTTGTCGAACCCAACAAGAAGTCAGCAAACGAAAGTACAGGATTCCGAACGGGAAATACACGATATATGAAAGAAATTGCTACGGAGCATGGAAAACAACACAAGATGCACCATGTTTGCCAATGCATTCTAGGATGCTGTCAATATACCATCTCTTCATACATGTTTTATAAAAGGTGAGCTGCACAAAATTGGTATCAATAATAAAGCTCACAGGCTCAGGTTGGGACAATCCTGTGATTTTCACGCATTTGGAACGTTGCTAGCATTTAAAGCAAGCCCAAGGTCAGACCATCGTATCTTGTGCTTATTGTTCCTTCACCACGGTGTCCAATCTGGCTTCGCCGTCATATGAAGCCAAAGCACCGTCAACCGAGGTCAATGAATCCCTAGTATTTGGTTTTTCTTTTACTACCGCTGTAAGACTTCCGATACAGACACCGCTGAAATATAGCAGGTCTTGCTTAGGTACAGTTATGAGCTAAACCGGGTCACAGGAAGGATGGCGGAGGACCTTTCCATACATAGCCACAGTGCGGCTCGCACCAGCCACCTAAATTGCCCAAAGTTTCAGCAGATATACCGTACGATGCTTATGGTGGACGGACTTGGCGTCCCCAGGAGTCATCCTATCGACGCGTGCTTCGTATAGTATTATTATGTTCGACATGGGCCCTAGCTCTAGAATTAGTGTGACCCTTCGCTCTACCAACTACAATACCATGACTTAGAGACCCTTTCCATTAAAATCGGCCCAGGAGACAGAGTGGCCATTGGGGTTTTGGTCATTCATGCACCAGCAGTATTGCAATCTAGCACCCAGCCGCGATTCGTGATCGCACTTGCAGCGCACTCAAAGTATCTCCAGTGCTATCAGGCGAGACTTTGCAAGCAATTGCTGTAAATGATCATTAATTTCTCATTTTTTTGGATTTTCCTGTCAAAATAAACCTACTCAGCATCCTATTACTGATGCTCTTGGACACTGAACTCAGTCGTGACATGAATTCCTTTCCCGCTCGAGACCGCCTCTTGATACCGAGAGCTTTTGTCGATAATAAGTTCCTGGCTCCCTCCAGATGAGGTTCGACGAACGGTGTTCTCTGCGTTTGCTTTCCAGCTGGTCTTGCTCGAAAGCTCGTACTGCGGCGGACCATTGGACATGAGCCTGCCCGGCCAGCTTCTCCCTCCCGTCCCTTTGAACGGCGTACTGTTCTTGTTGCTGCCATGTGATGACTTGTACCAGTTCGACTTGGAAATCAATGGCTTGATTCCTGGCATGGACACCGCAGTCGCTGCGACAAACATTTCCCTCGAGGCCCAGCCCATGGCGGTGACCAACAACGAGATGGACTGCAGCGAGTAGTAGGCTCGGAGGATGGTGGACAAAATGACGAAGACGCCGGAGCAAAGAAGCAAGCCAAGGAGCAGCTTGCGCCAGAATACCAGGTTGACTTTGAAGAGAATAGGAACTGGAATCGCGATGATACTGGCATCGGTGCTGTGAGTCTTGGTTAGCAGAGGTACTCGGCGGTCATGGAGTGGTTTGATATCGTACAGCCCATTGAGAATACCTATAACGTAGTAGTTCGTGTTACGGGCCGTGCATTCGTCTATGATTGGTAAGTACTATGAAGCAAGGGAGAGATATAGCAGATGGCGCACCTCCTGGATATGGATTGATTTGCCATGACCTACTGACTGGTAGGCATTGGCATATGTGAGTGAGCTGGCATACGAAGAAAGAGACGACAGTGAAGGCAATTGTTGCCTTCAAAATCTTGGTCTCCGTGGAAAGACCCTTGCTGCAGTCACAGCATTGTCAGTGCCAAAGCAAGCACTCGGGGAGATGCAAGAACCTACGCAAGTTTGTAGTAAAGACATAGCAAGGCACCTTTAAGGCTCCAGACGAAACCCATATAGAACATCCAAGCAGCGAACAGTAACTTGGCTCCTTTTGTCCTCGATTCGATCTCGTCCTCGGACAACAATTTCGCCGTCTCCGTGGTGAGCCCGACACCGTTTCCGTATATGCCGATTTTGTACATGAAGGCAATGAAGGGTACCCATAGGAGCTTCATTACGCAGTACGCTATGATTAGCAAGCTTGTTCGTTGTACGAGCTTTCCGCCATGATGACTCAGGAGCTTGTAGCTGGCTTGACTTACCAACGCTGCAAGCATGAATGCGTCCTCGTAGTGGAAGTTGCAAATGCCTATTACTTTCCACCTTGCGTAGAAACGCAACAAGATAAAAACATTGCCGATTGCATATTCGGCCCAAATCTCCCTCCATACTGATTCCAATTCGCTTGAGGACATTGCGCTGAGAAAAGATGAGAGCCAATATATGCCATTAACGGATCGGTATGAAATAGATTCGTGGTCGAGAGTTTGACAGCGCTGAGAGCAGCCAAATCCAGCTTTTCGAAAAGACTCTCAAATCCCTTTTAACGTCGAATGATCAATAAAGGAGAAAATAGAAAGAAATGGCTCCATACTTAGTCTTGAAAAGAGTCAGTGTTTTGTTCAAACCCAAGGTGACCGTATGAAAATTTTCGCCTCCTGATATCAAACAGAATTAACACAAATGGGCGTGTATCGGTAGTTCTAGGGTACCTGAATGCAAGGACACTCGCCTGTGGCTCAGACCCTGGCTGCCAATTTCACTTTACCCATTGCAATAGGGTTGATCGTCAGCTTGGCGAGAATTCTGTAGTTTCGGCCAGCATTATAGTACCAAGGGTGCTGGTTAGCCTCTCGGGCCGTAATCCATCCATGTAACCCCTTGTGCAGTTTTGTGCTTGTTGCTTGCCTGATAGGCAGCATTGGCAGTAGTTCTTGATTGTATAGTCCAGTTGCGACTTCACATTGTTGCGGAATTTGAGATGCATCCCAAGCGTGGTGTGCGCTATCCCTGTATTTACTGGCGCAAAATATCTCCGGGCTGGCTTACATCCCGCATCGTGCTGTCATCCCACAATTATGCCATTCAGAGGTCGAAGACTATTCTAGGCGCTTTACTCATTGGACGCGTTGTTTTCCATGTTGCAGCCGACTTCCAGCCGGCTTCCGTATCGATTGCTGAACCACAAGAAAAAGCCAAGCAGCACTGCTGCTGTCGCGCGCTCAAGCAGACGATGTGATGACACTTTGATTTTCCTCCGTGTTTCGATCAGTATTTTGACAAGAAAAACTGATACCAACCTGATGTTACTACGTAGATAGGTAGGCATGGTGTGGAGATTCTCACCTTTCCCCTGAAAGTTTATTCAATAAATACTCCGCTGACTCCATTCAATACGTCGCAGATCAATTCCAAAAACCATTGCTATAAAGACAGAATCGTACGATCATGCCATAAGTCGTCTCCCCCTTGATCAAAGTCTGGGGTCTCATATCGTATCGTCCTGGGCTCGAAACTTCGTGAACAACGCACACTGGCCAGCATGACTGGCGCCCTGGTTCCATGTACCATCTAGCGTACCGATCCCCTGTCCACCACAGTCGGCCGGGACGTACATCCTAGCTTCCGTGCCCGGTTCCAATTCCCGGCCGAGTGTGAAGGCGGACGACGACCGGCCCCTTTGCCTTTGACCCTTGCCCACTATGGCAAAATAGGCAAGTCTTTGCCTTGCATATAACCTAGTAGACCTGGCTTGTGTGTCTGGAAGTTGTGCAACTATGGTGCTGGCTTGTACACATGCTCGCACTACCAACACAGTTCACTGCCGGTACTTGACACCTGTACAACAATTTACGACTACACCCAATGGGTAAACACCCGATGGCATCTCTCACATGTACAAAACAGCGATACTTGTTTAAGAAGTGGGATTACCCCTTAACGCTACAATCGCTGTATGGTGTTGGAATGGCACGGAATCCGGGGAATGATTTTCATATAAAAAATGGACCATCGATCCATGTGTAGATTGAAAGCCTGAACAACCAGGTTTTTCCAAAGAAACCTTCATATGCCAAACTCAAATTATTATACACTGCAAGTATCATGCGTTACATTACTGCGAAGACCTTATACGTAAATAATCATACAAGCATACTCCGTACAAACCAACGATGGGTTGCACTGAGTCTCGCTTAGCAAACCCGGCGAGTAGGACAGCCACTACCCCGTACAAAATACCCCGCCCGACCTTGACCAAAATAAATGGAACTGATCCTAGCACATACATACCCCTGATTACTGACCCTGTCTGCTGTCTCTCGAACACGTTGTCAAGAACACCTGTCCGAGATGACCAAGAAGTTCCGTCTCGGATTCACGGTACGCAGCGAGCTGTCCGATATTTCACCACTTAATGATATAATTGTCAGTGAAACGCCTAGAGGAATTATTAACTCCTTCACTCCGTCGCTCAATAGAAACGGGAACAAGATGTCGAATGCAACAACAAAGGTCGCTGTGATTACTGGTGGCGGTAAGTCACATATCTAAACTACATTTCAGACGATAAGTTTTTTTACTAAGGGAGTCATCTTTCTAGCCAGTGGAATGGGCCTAGGTGTTGCCCAAGCCCTTGCGGCCCGCGGTGGATGGCAAGTCCATATTCTAGACGTGAAGGAGGAGGACGGCCAAAAGGCAGCCGGGTCCTTGTCCGATGTGCACTTCCACAAGGTCGACCTGACCGTGTACGCGGACCTCGGTCGTGCGATCAAGGCAGCCTTCACGGCCGGTGGCAACCGGCTCGACTTTGTGTTTGCGAACGCCGGCATCATCGAGCGGGCCAGTATCTTCGACTCGACGTCGGACTCTCTCGACCCGCCGCCCGAGCCCAACTTCCTCCCCATGGACGTCAATCTCAGGGGCTGCATCAACACTATCCACATTGGTCGTCATTATATCAATAAATCGCCTGACAAAGGCTCTATTGTCATTACGGGCAGCGCTGCTAGCGTCTACCCCAGCTTTTTCTCGCCCATCTATACGGCATCCAAATGTAGGTTTTCCTAGCGTCGTACAGTTGTTGGAGGACAGGATCATGACGCTGACTCATAATCACAATCAGTCGGCATACTGGGCTTCGTGCGCGCAGTCGCCGGCCACTACCAGGTCCTGGACGGGATTCGCATCAACGCCCTCCTCCCCGGGGCAGTACGCACGAGCCTCTTCGAGGAAGAGACATGGAACCAGTTCCCCGACGGCACCCTGACGTCGATGAACCTGATTGCTAAGGTCGTGTTGGGGTTCGTGGACGGAGGGGAAATTGTTGACTCGAAGGGAGTACGCATCCCGGCCGAGAAGAACTACGGACAGGCCATCGTGGCAAGCGCGCAAGAGTACTTCATCATTCCCGAGAATGAGTACTGCGATGAGTTCACAGCTCAGACCATGGAGCACACTCGGATAGAAAACCAGGCTGGCTTGCTCAAGAACTAATAATTTGTTGATTCCAGCCTGGCTCGTTGATCCTCCGGGACATCCTTTAGTAGATATCTACCGTAGTTCCCAGATCGATAGGAAGCTGGAAGACGGCATCCGGCGCCGTGTGGGCCCGGGTCTCAATCAGCGTGTAACAACCATTATTGCCATCACATTAATAGTGCCTGAATATAGGGTTGTTCCCCCGGCGCTCGAAGCCGCAAATCTCAGGACATTCTTCAAGCGTTGACATATCATCATCGTGCCGCAACGGGCGTATTGTATCTAATTCATAAGTCACTAGCCTCGTTGCAAGCGAACAAGTGGTAGTTAGATATCTCCATCTCTATCACTATATGTTCCGGCCTGCTCTGTCATGAGAGCACAAATATTGCATCGGGCTCGAAAGAACTCGGTGTGATCGGCTGCCTCCTTCTTGACTTCGTCTTCGAGCTTGTCAAGCCTCTCAGCCATGGCGCCGCCCGGAGGGGCGACATCCTTGAGCGCCGCGAGCATCTCTTGCAGTGCGCTGCTACTCCTCGACCGGTTCGTATCGCAGAGCTCCCGAACCCGTGTCTCGAGCGTCTCCAGTATGCCGACGCAATGCCGTCCCTGGTTGATCGAGCCCCCGCCGCCGGACGGCACATTGCCAAGCCAGGCTATGTCGTCGGCGATCAAAGAGCCCATTACGGACGACTCAACTTGGCTCCGCAGCACTGCCGACGCGAAGGTTGTCATCGGCCCGAGAATCGCAGCGCCTGCCCCCTCGCTGATGCTTATATAATGATCAGATCACGTTCTGTGAATGAAAGTCCAGTCCCACGGTGCCAATGTTCATGTCCTCGCCAACAACAGCGAGCGAAGTCATAGTGCTGTGGTACTCCAATGCCTCCCACAAAGAAGGATCTGAAATATCCGTTGCGGAAGGATCGATATTTTTTTGCTGGTACAGCGGATCCGAGTGGTTCACTGTGCTATGGGGAGCCCCTCCCCGGTCGCCCTCTGGATCGGCTGTCGAATATGTGTTCGCCGCCAAGTGTGAAGGCGCCGGAGTCACCGTCTTCTCAGAAGACCCATTGGGACGAGCTATGCAGGCTTCTGCCTCCTCTTTGACAAGTGACCTAGAATCAGTGATCTCACCACCAGGTATGTATAGCGAGAGTATGAATGAACAGACTTACCTACGCGCTTTTGCAACGACTCGACCGTCTGGGCGAGGTCTGCTCTGGCCGATCTTTGCACTGGTATGTACACGCATTGTTCGCCGGCCCGTGTACACCTCTGGCACCGCGGCTGCTCGCCGCCACGTTTGGCCTTGCGATCATGACATCTAGTCGTATGTTAGATGGGGGTGTTTCTACGGCTGGTTATCAAGAAATTTTATGACGCGCCTCACATGTAACTCGACGAGAACTTCCTCCAACCGTCATGGATATCTCTTCCGCAGACATCGTCTTGACTGACCGAAATGCTGCTGCCGCAGCCAGCGCGGAATTGGGGTTTCACAGAATATCAAGGCAGTCTACCGCAGTAGGTGTCCGAGGTGTACGGCTGTCCCTGATGCAGGATTAAAGCACGGAGTCGGGGACTTCTTGCGCGCGATTGTAAGCTCGAATCGCGATTAGTATCTTCGTTTTTGATGTCGTATGTTGACAACAGTCACAGATGATGTGTTTCATCTCGAGGTTTGTCAGCAGTGTCAGTACAATTGATAACAGTGCCCGCTACTGCGCCATTGCTTCAGCGCTTACTAGTGGATCAATTGCAGCCCAGTTCAACAACTCAGCGACTTGAGACGTGCCTGTAGCAGACCGGGAGGAGTAACACAGTACACCCAAGCTCCAGCGGCTTGAGCCTGCCGTTCTCGCCCCAGGGTGGTCGGAATGGAGGGGCCGTCCTATGTATTGTATCTTGCAGAAGCGGGTCATGCATCTGACACCTGCATGAAGGCGCGTTGATGCATGCCTACGACGTCGAGCAAACTGTAATCATCTTCGCGAAAATGATAACGTCCAGGTGTTTTGAGCCGACAGCATAAACAAGTTATAGTCCTAGTACTACGGAGTTTAAAGCAGTACGGTATCTCGTCGATTTTATACTCTGTACTACTTTGGGACACTATCATATAGTCGGACACGGACGAGAACCGAGACTCGATCATCGAGTGTAGTGTAAACAGTACAGTGAGGATTTCTTTACCTTGTCAATCATTTTCAACAGGGTATAAAGTCGTTACATTATCATTGCTGATCTAGCGCAGCCTCAGTTCTGTGGCAGCTTCTTGTACTTGGTGCCGAAAGCTCCTTCAGTGATCCTATAGAACGACGTCCGCATCGCCCCCCTGAAGCGCCACAGGAACAGCCCGAGCGATATACAGACGATTCCTCCAAGAATGGTTTCCGTCTTGGAGCCTGCAACTTCCTCGGACCTCCTGTCCACGATGGCGGAATAGCCCAGCACGTTTCCCTGCCTGTCGATAGCCGCCACGCGGAGGTACTCGTCGGCGTCATGAGGGACGTGGATCTTGGTCTCGAACTGCTCCTTGGTCGCTCCGCCGATCTGAAAGAACTTGGCGCCCTCTGTCGTGGAGTCGGATGCTTCGAGAACCCACCGCTCGACCTCTGTAGCCCCGTTCCAGCTGACATACAACGCATTCTCTGCGGCTTTCATGACGACCGAGGGTGCTGTTTTCGGGCGCCCGACCCAAGAGTACTTGAAGGTGCGGTAGTTCTTGCTCCGGCCCAAAGACGCGATCCGCGTAGCCCCAATGTGCATGTCGCAGAGCACCTCGCCGCTTACAGAGAACTCGGTAAAGGCCGGCGTGTGGCCCCATCCGACCAGGACGTTTCCGTCTGGCAGGAGTTGTACCGAGCCCTGCGACGGCGCCAGGAATCGCTGCGGCGCGACGTAATCTTGGACCAGAGTGGCCGACATTTCGTTGTAGTCGAGGCTGATGAGCAGGCCGCGGCTGTACTCGGCCGTGTGGATGAGCTTGTCGAAGGCGCCATTGTCGAAGACGGAGACCATGGTACTGTTTTCATGCCACATGGCGTGGTGCTGCCAAGCAAAGTTGGTTGCTGCGGCCCCAGGCGTCAAATCTTTGAAGCTGTTGTGCTTTCCTCCAAGCCGCCACAAGATTTCACCAGTCTGGCTGATACATAGGAGCGTACAGCCATACCGAAGAGAGATCAAATAATTGCCCTCGTCGTTCTTGTCAACACTGTTGATATGCATGTAATCCCAGGCCTTCTCTCTCTCTCGTCCGTTCTTTTGAATTGGCGAGAAGCTCTCCGTTACTGGGAGGTAATCAGATGCTCTCCATTGGAACAAGAGCTCTCCCGTGGCAATGTCCACTTCCTGGAACAGACTGTCATAGATCCAGCCTTCGCCGCTGACGCCAAGCGCTGATAGATCGGTAGGTTTCAGCTCGTAGGCGGTCAGTAATGCTGTTCCATTCTTCGTGATGCGAAACTCGTGAAGGTCCCCGTGCAACGTTCCCGCTGCGGAGAAGTTCTTGTATATTTGATACGAAGCATCAATCTACAACCACCTGATGTTTAGTATTCTCTTACAGGCATTGCTCCGCTGAGCCCGAACTTACCATGAGATAATTACCCGACCCGAACGTGCCGTTATCACTGCCGGTCCAAAAGGTTATGTAATCGTTGCCCTGGTAGTTTTGGACCTTGACGTCCATCGCCTGGCCCCATTTCTGCTCCGTCCAGACGAGGTTGCCATTCTTGTCTAAAATGACGGGTCCCGGCTTGGCCACCGAAGAGCCGCGAGGCTCAATGAAGAGGTAGCCGGCATCGCATCGCGGGTCCGACTTCAACACATTGGGCCGCGGCGATGCCGAGTCAAAAGACTTGTAGTGATTCCGGGGATATGCGCCAAAGACGCCCCAATCGTACAGAAAGGAGTTGTCGGCAACGACGGATGCTGACGTCGACCAGGCAAAGGCCAAGAGTAACAGAGATGATAGCAGGCGCATGGCTATTCTTTACCGTCCATCGCAGCTCCGACAGGGTCACGAAATCTGGAGAAAATGCATTTCGGGCACGAAATGGCGCCCGCCAGCTTTTTGAGGAGAGAATATGGAGAGAATATGGAGACGAGCTTGGGGATAGTAGTAGACTGTAGTCTCTGCTGCTGCGCGTCCTGTGGGTTCGGTGCTAAGCAGCGTACCCATAACTTCGTAGATCGAGCATTTCTTCGGAGTGTCAGCCAAGGCTGGCGTGACGTAGATGTTCTCCGCAGCCGCCGGCTAAGCCTTCTAGAAAAGTCTCTAGCCAGGTACCTGCCGGCCTCCTCCTTGCCGTCTCGCACCACATGATGAGGGTTCAAACGACGGTCATCCCGGATGGGCCATTGGGAGAACCGTACAAAGAGAGCACGCGCGGCCAGTGTGGGACGAGCCGATCAATAGCGGCAGAAACTGTGTGTAAGTGGTCCGTGCCCTTATTCCCCAGCTTTTTTCTGTGGACTCCCATTTCGAATGTCCCAATTCCCGAAAATTGCTAGAATTGAACTCGAAATCAAATCACCTTTGTATCATCAAGCCGTGGAACTTGGATATTGTGGATTAAAAAATGCTTGTTGTTTCTACGCGTACAATGCAACGTGTATGCAATCCTTTTCATTTTTGTCTCTTTTCAGGACACGTACCAAGTATACTCAATCATGACTCGAGGCCACTCTCCCTTTTCCCGTTACTTTTCCAACAAAGTCCAGAGTTCGACTCCAGACTCAAACAGAGTGCAATGAGAATCTTGGCTTTTCTCTTTCTGTCGAGTCACATAATGACTGGCCCTACGGTGAAAAGCCAACAATCTGGGGATGACTTGCTTCCGATCCACTTCTGCAGAATCCAGTACCCATACACTGGAAAAGTTAAATTCGCGGTATAGTGCTAGGTTACATGACCATGCAGCTGGTCTGTTGGTGCTGCCCGTAGAAGATCAGTTTATAACACCAACAGGTTCAAACAACACAGGCAAGGGGTCAAAGATTGTGTTCGCCTTGAAGAGAAGACTGAAAAGATGACGAAGCATCGCATCTTCTACTTGCCTTTGGCTCTTCCCAGTCATAAGCCGCAGATCAGCCAAAACTCTCTAAGACAGTCTCCAAACACAGAGGAACAACCGTCCTCGAGACAAGGAAGAAAAAGAAGTTCGACTTCTCTCACTGGCGATTTCTTCAAAGTTGCATGGTCCTTAACCCGGGCCTAGCACTAATCAAAGGCAGCTATGGAGTCCTAAGCATCACCAAGTGAGAAATCTGGAGGCAAACGAGAGTTGAATCAAGCCGGTGATGCCACACGAATTTCCCGGGACGACGCTCCCGTCTTGGACGATGCAACAACTCAACCCCCAGCACCCGGCCGAAGCCGGCGGTTCTGGGCCGTCTTTGTGGCGCTGGCATTCACATCGCTGCTTGCCGCCATCGAAAGCACCGTCACATCAACAGCCATGTCGTACATCTCGAGCGCACTCGATGCCGGCGAGTTATACGTCTGGTTCGCTAATGCCTATACCCTCGCCAGGTGATTTCACCCCTCCCCATCTGACAGTGAGAGTCGTTGCGGCCAACACAGCATGTGCTCGAGTTAGCGCCGCCCTGCTGCCCCTCTACGGCCAGATCGCCGACATCTTCGGGCGGCGCTGGCTGACCATTTCCACGGTGGCCATATTCGCGCTGGGTAGCGGCATTAGCGGAGGCGGGCGCTCGGCAGGAATGCTGATCGCCGGGCGCGCTGTTCAAGGGGCCGGAGGCGGCGGCGTGGTCCTCATGATTGAGATGATCGTCTGCGACCTCGTCCCCCCTGCGAGAGCGCGGCAAGTTCATGGGCGTCATCTTTGCCGTATTCGCGCTGGGCTCTTCGCTTGGGCCTTTTATCGGAGGCGCCATCGCTCAGCATGATTGGAGATGGGTGTTCTGGATTGACCTGCCCATTGCCGCCGTGTCTCTCGCGCTACTGGTGTTGTTCCTGCATGTGAACTACGACCGCCAGTCGTCTGTCGCATCTCGTCTGCGCCGGATAGACTACACGGTCAATGTGATACTGATCGCTTCCGTGACCGCGATCCTGATATCTCTATCGTATGGTGGAACTAGCCATTCATGGTCTTCATGGCACATCCTCGTACCGCTGATGTTGGGCTTTGCAGGCATCGGCAGTTTCCTCCTATATGAATCATCCAGTTGGTGCACTCAACCAATGACTCCCGTGCAGCATTTCAGGAACAGGACGTTCGCCGCCGCCTTCTTTCTCACTTTTGCCCACTCGATGCTCTCATTCTGGACTCTCTATTTCCTGCCAGTCTACTTCCAGGGTGTCAAACTCGACGATGCGACACACTCCGGTGCACTTCTACTGCCTACCGGGTGCACAATTGTACCCGGCGGTATGATCAGTGGGGCCATTTTATCAAAGACTGGAAGATACCGACCGGTACATCTAGCCTCATTTGCTCTGATGACGCTCTGATGACGCTCTGCACTGGTACGTTTATCGTGTTCGATCAAGATAGTCACACCGCGCTCTATGTATGCGTTCAAGTCATCGGCGGCTTCGGATCGGGGCTCGCACTAAGCACGCTGCTCCCTGCCACACAGGCTGCGTTATCAGAGCGCGATACCGCCTCGTCAGTAGCAACATGGATCTTGATACGCACGTTTGGCACGGTGTGGGGTGTTGCGATACCCGCTGCCATATTCAACAGTCGTTGCGATAGTCTTTCCGATCGCATTAGTGATGACAAGACCAGGGCCAACATCGCCGATGGCCAGGCCTACTCACACGCCACAAAAGATTGGATGTTATCCTTGACGATCGAGATACGAGATGAGGTGATTGGTGTATTTGGTGAGGGTCTCAGGGTGGTCTGGATTGTTGCCACTGCTATTGGTGCTCTAGCTTTTCTCGTCGTCTTCATCGAAAAAGAGCTCAAGCTCAGAGATGATCTGGAGACATACTACGGTCTCGAGACGCCGGAGAAATCGAACAAGAGAGATGGGGATGGATGAGTGCCATTAAGTTCTAGCACCAGTCCTTGCCGCCTTCTCCACAAACTTCTGCGTGGCCAGCACAATGCAGTCTTCCAGTAGCTCTGAAGCCAGAATGTAGTGAGGACGGAGCACAGCGAGATAGTCCGCTGCGGATACAAGCATCTCATCCACCTCGCCGGCTGACGCCCTGGTATACTCCTCCCAGCACGATCTGGGCCAGTCTAATGATTCATCCTTGGAGCTCATCATCAAAGCTGGCAAGACTGGATGAGCCCCATGTTCCATCAGCAGCAGGACTAGTTTTAGAAGTATTGCCTCAGCCGCCTGCCCTGATCTCTCATTTTAATAGTCCCCGAAGGTTGTTCCATTGCCTAGTCCGAGGAGAAATGATACCCATGGTGTTCCATAACTCGTGACTTCGTTCGGATCGGCCCCAAACACCAGTGCTCGACGACGTAGTTTCAGGTCTGGCGGCTGGTTTCCAAAGAGAACGCTGGGGTCAAGTGCAAATGGACCGCGCAGGATGCGGTAGAGTATCGGGCGCCCTTTCTTGTCCTGTTCCACCCTTTTTGTAAGGACTGTGTGGACATACGCTGATAGACCGAAGTCAATAGCAACAGTGAGGAAAGAACTGATGTCACGGTGATGAGAGCGCAGACTCATGCCGATGTACCAGGGCCCTGCATCCAAGTCGTCGCCACTGGCGTTCTGGACCACCCGATCCAGTACGAGCTTGAGCCGGCCGGCGGCGACCACACAATATTTCGTCCATCTAAGCTCGGGTACAGCAATGGCGCTGATCACATAGCTTGCTAGTCCGAGGACAAGATGGTGATTGAAGGCAAGCCGCATCAACGCCTCTAGTTGAATCAGGCGGGCGTCGCAAAGCAGAACCCGCGCGTCAATCGGCCCTCCAGAGTATTCATGCAGCTTCTGTTGGTTGGAAGGGAGCAATAAGAAGTCTCCAAATGACCGATGCAAGAAGCTTACCTGCCAGTCATAGTTCTGCATGATTGCCATCGTATTCTCCCCATATCCTTCTTCGAATAATGGATCGAAGTCTGACGCAGTTGCACCTTCGAGGTACTGACATTCTACCAAGCATAGACAGCGACTATTCACTCGTCGTAGGGTTGAGTCGAGATGGAAAAGAATCTTGTGCAGGTCGTTCAACTCCAGTGCAGAGGTCGTCAAAGTGTCCTCTGGGCCGGAACCGCCATCGTTGTCCTGGATGCGCATCACATCGATGAGACGGAGAGCATGCAGCGCAATGAAGTCGCGCTCTTGATGTAGTTGATGTAGCGCTAGCTGGAGGATTGTGGAGGCCTCCCTGTGGTGACATGGCTCAATTGATGCCATCATCTGTGCAAAATATGCGTCAAGATCTTTTGGGATCATTTCAACTCTTCTGAGTAATTGAGGAATGTCGTCACCGTCCCGAAGTGCTTTCACTATCTCGTATACAACGGGCCGCACCCAGAGAAAGACTCCTGAAGCCCGGCCGAGGACCAAATGAATCAATGCCTGGGCCGAAAGACGGGTTGTATTCTCGCAACTGACGGAATCGTCGTTGAGCGTTCAGCTCTTGGTCTACGTAGCGGCATATGTCTCTTTCGGTGTGGTACTCAAGGCAGCAGTGTGACCAGCTCGCCATTGAGCCTCTTGAGCGACTGCATCACATCTTGTAGCGTGTCGTGCTCGCTCAACGCACCGTTGGGGGCAACCCGATACTCAGCCGCCCTGCTGAGTATGTTTGCACCGTACTCCACGATCTGTAAGATGTCGCAGGCGAGCGAGAATGCACTCAGCGGGTCCATCTTGTCATCAACAAACCTTTTCAGGTCTTGTGGGTGCTGATGACAAGCCGACTCTTCACTGAGGCACCGAACGCGGCACGGTTCGTAGCTCTTGGGTGGAAGAAATTCAGATATCGATTCGAGTCATCTTTCTGAGGTCAATTGACTTTGACTGTTTGAGAAGAAGAAAGACAGAGATGAAGCCTTCAGCTGGCGGGGTCAATGGTGAGGCTGCGTCGTACCGGACTGGTCAACTTGATCACCGCGGGGTAGCCATGCAGCTGCAAGCAGGATCCTGCTTGTTCTGCATCCGTGATAAGCAGAGTCCCACCTTGTTCGAATCAATGATAAATGGTGTTGCGTACAGGATATGTCCCGCAACACACGATCCAAAATAGGATTTGCAATAGAGTATTAATGCACAAGCACCTACACAGTAGGTGGGTTACCTGAGTGATTTCGTCCCTGATCATCAAGGTGTACCTCACAATCGCATTGACATGCTACGAGTATTTGGCAACAAAGTTCCCTCCAACAACTCATATCCTGGGAGGCAATACGACAGAAGCTCAAAGATCATCTTTCGGGAAGTTTGAATTTTGATTCCTCTCAAGCGTTTTGACACGGCCTCAACCTACACCTATTTATGATTACGTATTTTAGACTGCAGTTTCTTTATTCATTCATTCATTCATACATTCATACATGATATAGATAAACGCCATTGAAGTCAATAGAGCGATAGAGTACTACTTCGTCTTGATACAACGCTCTTACAACTCAAAAGAGAAAATACTTGGATGGTCCACGGGTACATCAAAGTGACACAAAAGCTAAGACTCGATGTATGTCGAAGCTTCAAGACTCCTGTCGGAGACATGATGTTGTTCTCACGTGTTTGAATCCCCGTGCGGATGGTTCCTATCATTGCGCCACGCAAACCAGTAAGCTGACGCAGGTAGTTGCAGTTTCATTCAAAGAGAAAGATATTAGCTATTTATATGGTGTCTCAGGCTGCATTAGAGCATGGCCGCAATCCACCTAGGCTGACAGGATTGGTTTACGAACACTGCATGCTAAGTCGCGACTCGGTCGGTAAGGCTACTTTAGTCAAGGTACTCTGCTCCTTTATTGACGCTGAAATTTCCTGGGGAGTTTGCTAACTGCAATTGAAGACTTTGAATCATTCTCAAACCACTTCAGCGTGTTTTCTTTCTACCATCAAATAGATTCAACGACAGTAAGACAATGCAGGAGTCCAACATGTTTCGAGCTACTAGGACATTGGCATTGACAGGTCTTGTCACATCGATCAACGCTCAGTACTCTGGGAACTCGGGTACCTTGAAGTGGAACGAAAGCGGAATACCGTATGACCTACCAGACAGCACCTTGATAGACGCACTAGCAAATCCGATCGCGAGCAGCAACTATACGACGGGTGCTCTGCTCAACGAAACGGATGACTCCGCAAGCTCCATGCCTCCTAGCTTCATTACAACCGTCAGCGTGGTCGAGTTGCCTCTGGGAGCGAATAATTCGGCGGCGGCCGACCTTGTCATTGAGACCTCGAATTATCGAGAGGTAGACGTATCCGGCTGGCAAGTCTGTAACATGTTCTTTCTTTTTGACGATATCAAAGCCTTCACCGACATCTTTGCTTCCACGGACGATGGCAGCTGCTCGCCCTTCCCAGACGAATGCGTAAGCCAGCTCCAGCAATTGTCATGTGGCAACACCCAGGGAGCCGGTTGGCCGTCGCAATGCCCTGAGACATCAGCCACCATGACGGGTAGCAGTGAGTCTTCTCCTTTTCTCCTCTCATGATTGAGGTTTCAAACGTACCATCATGGAGGTCAACTCCAGATTGTTGACAGAGGACAAGATATCACCGCGACATCATTTCTCGAGGCCGATGCGTGGCTTAGTTACTACAGCCGCCCACACGATGTTGGTAACATGACGGACGCCGACAACTTGGCCAATGCTATCATACCTGCTGTTCAGGTCTGGACGACACCGGACAAGAGGTGGACTAGCACAGAGGTGCACTGCTTCAGGGCAAGCAAGCCGTCACCCATTGCTACTTCTACTCCTACCAGCGCGCCTGAGCCGACTTCGGGTGGAAGCACGACGACAAGCAGTAGTTTTGCCGGTCCAACTGCAGTGTTCGAAAAGAAGCGCTTGTTTGGAGCAGCGATGGCCGTCGGTGGGTACCTCGCCTACTGAGCAGATACACAACGTGCTATAATTACAATGCGAAGTATTCCTTGTTCTGGGATATCAAATAGCATTTTACAATTGTCAATCGACGCTCTTGAAAAATACCAGTCACGTGTGCTCGCAATCTCTATTGCCTGTTGAACTATTGAGCCAAAGAAAGTTGAATTCTCCGATTTTATATATTCCGCAACCCACTATTGTTTATGTATGTGGTCTGCTGTTGGAACCTCATGTTCCAGAATGGCAACGAAATGGCGATCACCACTTTGGGGGGGGGGTTTACTTAGGCCAGAACCTCAAATTACGATGAAAACAACACAAACTTGGTCTTGTCTTTGAAATAGTTTTGAGGACTTCATATAATCCCACCTCGCATTTACACTTTGTGATTTAAATTATCAACATCAGTGTCAATCACGGCTAAGCCGGAGCGCGTGCTACGTCTTTCAGGTGTGTACCACCGCGCTGAAGGCATGTCGGAGAAGGAGTTCCATGATTTCCTCTCACACCGCCACGGGGTTGAGTGTGCCAAGATTCACGAGAAGTATGGAGTTCTCAAGTACCAGATGCCCAGCCAATTACAAACTCGCTTCCACCTGTTCATCATGTCTGACCTTGACAGGCATTCAACTCGTCTACCACTAGGGGTCTCGCAGAGAGCATGAAGATGCCGTACACGGTAAACGACCACGACCTGGAGATCGAGTACTACTCCAAGGACGTAGCATCTCTGCTCGCCCTGTCCGCGGACCAGGACTTCAAGGACCTGCACGACGAATGCGTGCCGTACGTGAACATTGAAACAACCAAGATCACCCTGACTTGGATCGAGGTTTACCTTAAGGACGGAAAGTTGGTCAACGTGGGCTCCGAGGGCAAGAGTTCACAGCATTCGTTCGAGGAGCTGTCGGATATCAAGTCGTCTGACGCGCCCGTGGCCAAGTACTATTGAAAAGAGCGACCAGGGCAGGTGGGCTTTGTAAACCTAAGAGTATGGTGCAGTGTGGTCGGCGCCCGTATCGAAGACACGCAGATTGCTTGTCCAAGAGGCGCAAAAATATAGGCCATAATCTTGAACTTTGAGTTCGTCGAGGACGGATCAGACCTTTTAAAGGCTGGCAAATTTAGGAAGAAATCTCGCGTTCTTTCTGTGTTTCGGGACCAATCATCTTGCTCCACTGAGAATAGAAGGGTACTCAAGCATAAATTTCAACCTTGTATCGCGGAAACGAAAATTCGAGACGCCTCACTATGTCGAGGCCGACTCTCATAAGCTCTAAAGCGCGCCACGTCACTGTGTGTATAGCTAAAAAGATCGCAGACAACTTTTCGAACGAGCTATCCTCTTTGAACCGCCTTCATAGCTATGAGTCGACCCACCGAGATTACCGCTGGGCGAACCCCAAAGTTGAATTGTAAATCATCGATAGAGATTGTTCCTATCCCCTATCTGTCCGGGTGACATCGCTCCTAGATCCCGTTATATTGCGTTCCGGCCTGATATCAACAATTCTGGCACCAAGACCCACCCTCCGTGCTTTTCATCACCGCTTCTTGTCATTCATATCGGAATGTCTTCGATCTCAGAAGCGGGTGGATAAGCATAGAAGACTTGATCTTCAAGTAACAGCACTACAGAAATTCATCGCGAGGCAGTCTGCAGAACAAACGCCGCAGCGCTTCTATGAAACGAGGATTAATATGTTTTCAGTATCAACCATGCATGCGTTCGTCATGAGGAATAGCCGGCGCTTAATCAATTGCATGGTGGACGACCCTTGCTCGCTTGGGTGATATCGCGCGTGGGAATAGATGGATCCGACGCCCTGGAGGAACTCTAGAACCAGGACCAACAAACAGAAGTAGTACGAAAACTGTATTCAAGGTGAAGATGTTGCCTCACTTTACGAACCTAGGTTCCGCACCCTCCGTGGTCCCAATTCTCACGACCTCCTTATCGGGCACTTGTTCGTCGAGCAATCGGTCCAGAACCCAGCTATTCCCTCATTTCTCGGGAACTGTGCGCTGTTGTGGGAATATCCAGTAAAACCACGGACATTATAGAAGCGGACGATGGCTGGTTAAACAGGGACAACCCCACGAATCAGGAAATGAGTTAAATCCGAGCCGGTGTAATTTTTGGTTCATACACTACTACCGAACCATTGAGATCCCCAGCATTACAGTATATATCACCATATTAATCAGATCTACATTTGCAATATGAAATGCTTATTTCCAATATGCAAAGATCATGCCAAGGCGGCAGGTTCGGCAAGCCCCTGTTGGTATCGGGCAGTTGACGCCTGTGATGAAAGAGTTCACATGGATTCAGTTAATCAGTCATTGCTTTGCCTTCTAGACGGCCGCAGGGGAACAGGCTCACAAAAAGGGAAGAGGTACGCGTCGATACTGTCATTGCGGCTCTACCTGAGGCGCCCTCGTCTGAGCTTTGTTTGGGTTCTCCTCGGCGCCGCTGGCCGAATGGAGAGGATGACCGTGGAAGAGCAGAACCACAATTGACAACTTCGTCATCCCATCCCATTAACCTCTGGCAGACCCCGGACGGTTTAGCGCGGCTCAGCTGAAGGTAGCTCAGGGCGGCTCCGCCACTATACTTTGATGGGTATAGCACCATCTTTCTTTCCGGTTCGTCCCCGCATAACCGAGACCCATCGCAACCGTCGTCTTCTTCTTCTTGGGAGATGGGGGAATGAGTGTGGGCGGCTCTGCGTTCCTTGCATGGACAGTAAAGAGTCTCGCGTCTGTCTGCATGGCTGCTTTGGGGGCCTCCTTTCCGATTGGTTTCTCCCCGGCTCGGTTGGTTGTTTGGATTTGCAACACCCCTATCGTGGATCCTTGGCACAGATGGTGATGGACGCAGGGAGTCCTTGGGAGGTTTTGGGATGGGATGGGAAGGTCTCGACTTCTCTCGCGGTAACAAGTTGCTGCCATTGGTGGGAATAACCTATAAACCCATGGGCACATGAACTCTGTCGGTCTAAAACCCCTGGAGCTCGACTCTGGGATTCTGGAAATCTGCAGGATTGTTCATCTCATCTCGCTCCCAACGGCCGGCCGAGCCCCACTCTGATGAAACAAGGTCAATATACCACCGCCAGGCAACGCCAAGCGATGCACTCTATTCCGTTCAATCTATTGCGGAGCGTCGCCAAGATCGCAGACGCTGTCGAGATGAAGGGATTCATGGATGCCATCCACCACTTCCAAGGTTGTACAACGTGGTGAGCCGCCGTGTTGTTCGACAGCCCCCTGGTCAATGGTGACTCGGCAATCAAGAGCCGCAATTGTCGCCTGCCCCTAGAATAGATGTATATAACAAGTCGACATCCGTCCTCCATCCATCGTGACTTGATCCCTTCAGCTCCAACAGCAGATACTACATTCTTTTCTTCAAGACACTCTTTCGTGCTTCTACATTCGCTATCTGCATTGATTGCAGTCAACTTTCCATTCTTTCCACCGCAAGTCGATCAGAACAACAACAACCCGAGACCAGCTCTCCCAGTTCATCTTTTGCCAACCCAAACCTTGACTACCAATCACTTGTTGTCTTACACAAACAAAAAAGAACCAAAAATGGCCTCCAAGTTCGCTTCCCTCCTCGCCCTCGCCGGCATGGTCTCGGCCCATGGCTACGTCTCCCTGGTGACCATTGACGGCGTCGAGTACGCCGGCTACCCGCCGTCTTCCGCCCCCTACGAGAACCCGGCCGTCGACCGCATCGCCTGGTCCGACTCGGCCACGGACAACGGCTACGTGGCCCCCGACGCCTACGCATCGGGCGACATCATCTGCCACCGCGACGGCAGCAACGCCGCGCTGACGGCCACGGCCGCCGCCGGCGCCTCCGTCTCCCTGCAGTGGAACACCTGGCCCAGCTCCCACAAGGGCCCCCTAATCAACTACATGGCGTCCTGCGACGGCGACTGCACCACCGTCGACAAGACGGCGCTCGAGTTCTTCAAGATCGCCGAGAGCGGCCTGCTCGAGGGCTCCTCGTCGGGCGGCACCTGGGCCACCGACGACCTCATCTCCAACAACTACACGCAGACCATCACCATCCCCTCCACCCTGGCCGCCGGCAACTACGTCCTGCGCCACGAGATCATTGCCCTGCACTCGGCCGGCTCCGCCGACGGCGCCCAGAACTACCCCCAGTGCTTCAACATCGAGGTCACCGGCTCCGGCACCGAGTCCCCCGCCGGCACCGCCGGAGAGTCCCTCTACACCGAGGACGACGCCGGCATCCTCATCAACATCTACACCTCCCTGGCCAGCTACGACATCCCCGGCCCCACCCTGGCCTTCTCCGACTCGGGCACCGCCGCTGCCACCGCCGCCGCCGTTGAGACCACCTCGGCTGCCGCCGTCACCTCTTCCGCTGCCGCCGTCACCTCTTCCGCTGCCGCCGTCACCTCTTCCGCTGCCGCTGTCACCTCGGCCGCTCCCACCACCACCGCGGCCGCCGCCACTTCGGCCGCCGCCTCCAGCAGCAAGTCCAGCAGCGCCGCCGCTGCCTCCAAGACCTCCTCCTGCAAGAAGCGCCGCCACGCCCGTGACGTCGTCAAGAACTAAGCTGTTCTTTGGAAACACACTTCCGATTCTTTGTGTATACAAACCTCTTTGTAAAAAGCCTCCCAGTGATAGAAGCCACGACTTTTTGAAATCCTTTTTTTTATTCACTTCATGGCGTCTTCTAGGCTGGAATGGGGTGGTGTGCGTTAGCTAGACCGCATGAATGAATTGTACATATTTCTGCAACTTCTCTGACTCGAGACTTTCGACTCAACTGTGACTTGATAATGTCATAAGAATGAATTGTTTGTTTGTTGAAAAGCTTGATATTATGCTTGTGCAACCATTGTGCCAGACAGAGTATCCTGGAGAAGACTCCTGTCGAGACGTGACATGGGTGAACGCGTCCGTGTGTTCCAAGTATATGCAGGCACCTCAGCCCCTTTCCGGGTTATTTACCATGGGCAATCTGAACCTGGCACCCCAAAAAGCTCGGAAACATGGTCGATGCTTTGTTGATTTTCGGAGATTGACGCAGCGTTGATCAGATGAATTATGTACCGCCTTCATCAGGTTAGCAATATTCTGTCTCACAATCATATGGGAGTGGTGGCGCTCTTTGAAGTTTCGTGTTTGGGAATCTGTGTGTATTATCTGGTGCCTCGGTATAAATGGTAAAAGTACCGAGGCGTATATTCAGTCCTCATTCGACTCAAAGGTGGAGGGCACCAAATTTGACAATGAATATTCCCATTGACCGACTGTTCATCGGTCCGCACTTTTCGATGCCACGAATTATTGCGTAGTTGCGACCCGCAACACATATGGCAAATCACCTGCGTCATCATGTGTTGCAAGTCGAATAACACTCCCGCCGCTCCCACGGCTCCCCGATCTCAGGCTGGATCCACGACCGCTGCTGCTAGAGCTGCCTGCAAGATACGGCCTCCGCGACTGAGCAAAACTGTTTGCGCTGCTCCCACTTCTGATGCTACTAATGTTGGAGGTGGTTCTTCGAAGACGCTGTCTCTTGCTGCTGACAGTCCTCGAGCGGCCGGCTTTGCTTGAAGAACCTCCAACCCGGACGGATCCGCTATTATTCGTCGTCTTCGGGCTAGAGTCGCTGCTGAGACTGTGTATACTGTGAGCCGGCGTCGTAGGACTCGTATTCTGAGGCGCATCGTCGTCGATATCTGCACGGTGACGACTCCTTGCAAAATAGAAACTTTGTTCGTCGAGACTGGACCCATCATTGCTGTCGGTGTACATGTCGTCCATGCTTCGGATGGTTTCCAAAACACCCCGATCCAACGGTTTCGCAGACCGCAAAAGCTCAGCAAACAAGTGCATCAAGCGTCGAAACATGTCCCCGGGTATGGGCTTGATCGAGAATCGAGCGCGCTCATATACGTCCAGGAACTCGGCTATGTCTTTAGATGCCTCTAGGACTCCAAGGTCGACCAGATGTCCGACATAGGTGCGCATAGTCATGTTTCCTAGCCGCTGCAACGCTGCGACTGCCTCTGGGTCGAGGAGGGGCGCTTCCCCAGAGTCTGGCATAGCCGGCGCAAGCGACATGGCCTTACCCTCTATCAGATTGGGCAGCTCGGCCAAGACCGCACCGTACTGGATATTGGCAAGGTCGGGAGATTCGGGGCTGCCCCAGCCGGGGTGATCAATAT
Organism: Pestalotiopsis sp. DP-2020a; assembly: GCA_018115615.1. NCBI lineage: Eukaryota > Fungi > Ascomycota > Sordariomycetes > Amphisphaeriales > Sporocadaceae > Pestalotiopsis > Pestalotiopsis sp. DP-2020a. The sequence goes on along the minus strand of JACVEI010000051.1, from coordinate 364,374 downwards.
GTCCCCAGACAGGCTTGGTCGGTGGCAACGCTATACCCATCTCTTCCTCGGCAGTGTCGCTTCTCTTGAGCTGCCAGCTTGGCCCCGGCCGCGACTCTTTCTCGTGCACAGAATCATCAAAGTCGCGATGCACATCTTGTTCGTCTTCCTCGGCGACGGCGCTGAGATCGTCGGCAAAATCTGTAAATGAAGCCGAGCTGACCTTGGGCCTCGCCTGCCACGCGATGGCGGCGCTTCTGGCGAGCTCTTTATGAATGACCTCTCTGACATGTTTCTTGATCTCGCCCTTGTTAATCGGTACCCAGCTTTTCGGAATACTGGCCAACACCGTGCGCGTAACATAGAGTCGGAGCGAGTATATAAAAAGAACGATGAGGACCGTCACCAGATAGGCAATGGCGATGATGACAATATTAGTGTATTGTAAGGTCTTTCGGTATGTTTGTCGTATGGCGTCTCCTGGGGTAACGAGGACCAAGGCGGCGAGAAGCAAGCACAGGAGGACGTATACGGTGTTGTAAATGTAGTGGAATATCTTCCGAGTAGTGGATCGTGGAGGAGACATGGTCCTCAGGGTGGTAAACTGTTTCGTGCCTTCTTGGCTCGTCTGGATGCGATGCGATCTGATCTGTCGCAAACGCTCGTACTGGATGTCGCTGGAAAGTTCATTTCGGTATCAAGACGGTAGCTTTGCGATACAGGTAGCGGATATCATAAGTGATTCACACATGGGTCCAAAGGTATATGTTCTAGGCAAAGACAGGCTGTAGGCTGGAGAGAACCAAGAAATGAAGCAACGAGGATAAAGACAAACAAGCGGACAGGAGAGACGATGTTGGATTAAGAATGCCACCAAGTCACTTGCGCAATGGGAGGCTGTAATTTAGCCTGTGTTTAATTAGCTGCCGCTGCCGCCCCACTCGGTCGCGCCGTAACACCGAAAATGAGGTCACCTCATCTCTGGGGGGTCGCACCCCAGACCCCCCGGGTTGATTGCCGATTGCATCTCAGCATCGATCACCGATCTCAAGCTGGCTACCAGCCCTACTCAATATGGAATACCAGTAACTATTCGGTAGTCATCCCATGGGTTCGTGAAGATTGTTCTCAATGTGAATGACAACGGTATAAGAAACGTCAGCACAATCTTCGACAGCACTGACCCTTCTCTCGTCAGTGTCATCCACATGGCCAACAGCAGCTTTAGCAGCAGAACAGCCAGCGGCTCAGCCACCTCGATCAGAATATCCAGCAGCGGCTCTGCCAAATCTCCTAATTTCCTCAGCAGAAGGATGACTGGCTTTGCCAGTTTCATCAGCAGCTCTATCAGCTTTACGAACAGCCACTGGACCCAATTTGGCAGCCTCTTCATGAACTTTTTCACTGGCTTTCTCAGCATCCTCGGCACGAACGCCATCAAATCATACAGCACCAGTTTCTAATTGACCTGCTGCATTTCTGGCTGTGCTTCTTGCTGCAGCTGCTGTTCGACCTGCTGAGGCTCTGGCTTCTGAGCTGCCTCTTTTGCGAGTCGCAAGTCGGTGCGAGTGAGCTTCAAATCTGAGCTGTACGTCTCAAAAGCGGTGATGATTCGCGCAAGTGCATCCTTGAAGGCATCGATGACCTCTTCGACACCAGTTGATTGCCGCGCGCTGTTGGGGTCGGTCCAATGGGCAGGAAAGTTCTCCTGGAAAATCTCCAGCTTTTTGATCACGGTGGTCAAAGTCCTGATGATGGTAGGAACATCGCGATGAACGTTTCCGTAGTTGTCTTCCGTCAAACTAGCCACTGCTAGCCGCGACAGGGCAAAGGCGGAGTTGACATACAGACTGATATCCCCAAATGGTGTGCCCAGGACGGCAGTAGCGATGCGTCGGCTGTGCGATTGCCTGACGAACCATCGGTAATTGGGTGGCAACATCAGGAGGAGTCCGTGGAACATGCCAAGAATGCCCTGGCCGCTCAGCTGCTCTTGATGTTGTTTCGACAGAAGCGTATCTCTAACATCGGCAGCTGTCTTCTTAGCAAAAGGTACCAACGTTTCCGACGGCTTAGGACCAGGCGTCTTGGCTACATCTGCCACAAACTTGCCGACGGAATCGCGGAGGTTCTTTGGAGGGGGGGCTGGTTGCCAGACATTAGCGGACTCGGGTGGCTCGACAACGCGAGCTCGGGCTTGCGGCTGGGCAGCGGGTGCAGGAGCAGGTGCAGCAGGTGGTTTTCCATAGTCATCGATGCGCTTCTCAAGCTCCTTGATGGGGCCCATGCAAAGTTGGTAGACCTGGGACCACATGGGGCCCTCCTTACGATCAATATCCTCGAAGATGGCCTTACGGCGGACGTCAAAGTCCCGTGCAATCAAGGCCAGCTCCCACATGGCAAACGACTACAATTGTTAGCCTGTGATAATGGTCGGAACGAAGGATATCGACTCACTGAGATCCGCGCCTTCTTGTTCTTGAGCCCGTTGAGGAGACTGCCGTTGGGGTCTTTGGACTCGGACGTGATGGGTTGGCTATTCTTGACCGGGGGCTTGCGAAGATTGACAGTGAATGCCTCATTGCTCAGATTCCAGAGGGCGAACAGCAGGAATCCAGCCCAGATTGTTCTACACAGCATCCAGATGCTCCACGGCGCATGTGCGGGCGAAATGTTGGTCTTGGGAAGATTGTAGAAGGGGCGGTAGAAGGACATGGCCCAACTCCATGCTGTCTGTCGAAACTGGGCGTACAAAAATACGTAGCTGACGACACCAACGATGGACGACGCACTGGCAGCCCGTATGAGCAAATGAGGCGCTCGGGAGACAAGTTTCTCGTAGGGGTCTTCCTGCTTCGGCTTCTCGTCTGTTTCCTTGACCGTGCCCAGAACAACGCGATCGACGTCCAGAAACAAATGTAGAAGGCCAGCTGCTATACCAATGAAGATCATTGTCATGGTGTAGAAGAGAGTTCGCTCATTGAGCCTTGCCCGGTCGCCGCTGTGGTATGTAATCCATTGTAAGTTGGCTTTATCCGCGACGGAGCTCAGGTAGACCTGGCTGAAAAAGAAGGCCGACAGGGTGTACGTCAGGACTGTCTCGAATGCTGCGAGGGAGAAGACATTCTGCCTGAAGGTGTCAAAGGGCGAATTGCTCGTGCGAAGTCCGATATGAGGATGTGCGATGCGGAGGATGACCACCAAGAGAACACTTCCGAAGATGAAGGCGGTACGAACGCCAGCGATGCCGATGGGAAACCACGACCAAATGATCGAGTTCCAGCTGGACAGAGTGAGGGATTCGACATATGAGAGAGCGAGCAGGACGAGCAGCGCAGATGCAAATCTCCTCTGCATGCAAGGCTGCAAGAAGTCCTTGTACGGAGCTCTTCGAACGACTGTGGCCATTGTGCGCTCTGCGACTATGACATGGCTTGGAGAAGAGGTAATGCGGTATTAGAGATTGTTCGACTTTCTCTTTGAAAGTATCGCTGGTCTCGATCGGTCGTCAGCTTTTTCAGACGAACTCGTCGTTGTGGGATGTCCGTGTTGTGTTGAGAACGGGTTGGAAATGGCCAACAGTCAAAGTAAATAAAAAAAAATCTCTGGAGCTTTGGGTGCTCTGGAGCAACGCGACGAGGCACCTGAACCGAACGAGCTCCGCTAATTCGTCGCCTGGAGTTGGAGCTTTAGCTTGGGCAGCCAAAAGCTCTGGCTGGCATTGCACCCCCGCCAACAACATTGCTTAGAGGCATGCTAGCTCAGTTCATGCATCTACAGAGTATTGAGGCTGCCTGGAGCTGCTACCATGTAGCGGCGCGTGCATCAATGGCCTAAAACACAATGTACGTAACCGGCCAAGGGTCGCACGCAGGTCATGACCAAGAATCCAGGCAGGTGATAACAAGCTCTCTCACTATCATCAACACACATTTATGTCGCATCATCGACCGCATCGTCGCCTCGACTCTCACTAAATTGCTTCAGCACATACCGTGCTTACTCTGCTTTCGCACTAGCCGATCATGTCTTTCGACCAGCTATCATCCATGGAGTCCGGCGGAGGGAATTCTCGCCGCCAAAACCAAGGCGCCTACTCCGACTCTCCCGAATTCAGCCGCCTGTCGCAAGACTTGATGAACACGCTCTTTCATCTCCAAGGCAACAACTCTAAACTCCGCGCCGAGATTAATCGCCTCGGCACCCGGCAAGATAACCCCCGACTGCGAGAGCGAGTCCAGGCTCTGCTCGAAGAATCGCGCGACCAGTTCAAGGACGTCGGCGAGGGCGTCAAGAAGCTGCAGCAGTGGGGGGAAGACATCACGCCGACGCAGAAATACAGCCAGCAGAAGCTCGCGCGGGAGTTTGGAGCAAGCCTCAAGGAGTTCCAGAGCCTGCAGAGGACGGCCCTCGAGAAGCTCAACGCCAGCGTCAGCGCGGCCAAGGCGGCGCTCGACGCCGAGTCTCCCTCGGAGGCGCGCGGCGCCCAGCAGGACGAGCTCCAGCTGCTCCAGCAGCAGCAGGAACAGGTCCACCTGGCTAACCAGGACGACGTCGAATTTCAGGATGCCCTGATCGCCGAGCGCGAGGAGGAGATTCGACAGATTGAGGAAGGCGTTGGAGATCTGAACGTGCTCTTCCGACAGGTCGCCCAGATCGTCAGCGAGCAGGGCGAACAACTGGAGACAATCGAAAGCAATGCCGTCAACATCCGCGACGATACAAGGGGTGCCGATTACGAGCTCAGAAGCGCGGCGAGGTATCAGAAGAACGCGAGAAGCAAGGCATGCTGTCTCTTGCTGATTCTGGCCGTGATTCTCACGATTGTCCTACTGGCAGTCTTTTTGGGATGATCGACAAGATCTTTGACATGAGTAACGTGGGTTGGAATTGCATTCATGGCGTTTTGGGTTTGTCTGGGTCAAGCGGGTTGATATTGATGTACATTGACGAGCTTGCAAATACACATTGCTTCCGTTCATTCCTTTTCTTGCGTAAAGCCCCTCGTTTTTAGAACTACATTCTAGTGGTTCTCGGCATAGTGTACAGTTCGTGTAGGTTCTAGAATATTATGGTACATTAAGGCACGTGGACTTCCTCCGAATCGTATCCTGAGGTCGGAGATGATTACAGCTCATTCGACTTATTGACTTATTGCGTGATGGCTTTGGTAGTTCCGTTACGCCTTTTTGGACACCTGATCTGCTTGAGATGCCGCTAGCGGTGGCCGAATGACTGCCATTTCTCTGTGCTTGCAGGCTTTGACTTGTTGTTCTGCCTGTTGCATCTTTGACAATGTCGATTTTGTTGCCAAGGTCGTCAGCAGTGATGTGATGGTATACATATGCATCGCCGCTGGAAAGCTCGAAGTGGCTAATATCAACCCTGGAGCGCAGAGGATGACCGATCTGATCAGACGTACCCGCCAGTCGCCATCTGCTTCAGTGTCTTTGGGGGGAGCAAGGGAAGCCGGCGCTGGGGGCTGTGCTGTTTTATCCTTGTTGAAAATATCATAGAAAGGTCCGAACAATTTGGTTCTGGCTGCCTTGTCTTTTGGGATCAGATTCAGCACCATCAACCCTGCGAAACATGTCGGCAGGATATAGTAAGGGTCTGGAGCAGTCAGATCCGTGAACCACAGGAAACCATCGCTGAACAACGCCGGATCGATCGCCTGGGCCGCGGTAGGAGGCAGCTCGGCGCCTGTCGCTGCTTCTGGAGAGAAGGTGAAGACTTCGGCAGAATCTTTGCTGGCAAACTGAACCGTGTCCGCTGTGCTGGCTGCTGGCGCTTCACCCGCCTCGGGTCCAGGAATCTGCATTCCCGTGGACCAGCCACAGACCCTTCGAACTGCTTCGAGACTCATGATCCAGAATGGGAATCCGAGCACCACGGAGAACACTTTCCACTGTTGAAGCCCCAGAGCCCGGTATATTCTCTTACTCTGCTTCTTGGCGCGCTCCTCGACCTCCTTCTTCATGCTTTCCGGAGGGACCTTCTCCCTAATCGCATCATACCACAGCCTCATGAACCATCCTTGCTGCACGGGAGCAATCTCGGAACGGCGCTGGATAATCCGCTGGGTGTGTATGTTGAAGGGAAGCCGGAACATGAGGTTTACCCCAATGGCTACCAGAGGTATCGTCAGGCCCCAGGACAAGCCCGTGATGGTATGCAAGGCAACAACGGCATCTTGTGCAGTCTGACAACCGGCGTTGATATAAGTAGCCAGGTGGAATGAGCGTTGCCGTGGTGAACTGAAGTGAGATATGGACAGCGCTGGTGAGACTAGACAGGCTCTGAGTTGTGGACGGCCAGAAATGCTGGAAAATGCAGACCTGGCCCGGACGGATACCCTCAGATGGTTTGACATGACCATATTAGCCACTTCCCATTATTGCTGCCACTGGAAGAAGGGTCTATGTCTCGTGGCACTGTTCCTAGGTTGGTATGTTGGTGGTCTCGAACTTTACATTGCACAGATGAGATCAGATCCCATGCAAGGGTCTCGATGGAATTTTAGTGGGATTATGGCACTATGGCGAAGACCCAGCCAGCGCCTCATTGGCCATGGGCTTTCTATAGGATAAAATATAATATGTATACAATAAAAAGAACAGATGAAATTGTCCTGTCTATTTACTAGATTATATAAACAGCGGGATCTTGACAATCAAGCACAACAATGCTTCCACGTCATTATTTCAGTGCCTGATAGTGCCACATCTTGCCAAAAAGCCACATGCACAATGCTCGCGCCGCCACAGCTGGCAAGCTCGACGCTAAAAACGGTACCTGAGGACCCCGACAGCGCTGAAGGAACAGCTGCATGTGGGGCACCTGGGGGGCTGCTGCAGGCGGGTTGCGGATTACGACGTTGACGTGAGAGACCTGGCCAATGTGGAACGTCGATCTGGTCTGTATTCAAGGTCGGTGTTCCTTTCCTCGCAACACCAAACACTTCTGACCTGTGATCACAGGATCATTCATTCTTGACCCCTCTTCACCATTCTTCAATGGGTCAAGGTGACTTACTGACCAGCAGAATTGTCTGGCAGGAAGTCGTTTTTGTTTTCTCTCCTAGTCTCTTTCACGTCTCTCGCTTATACTAATACGTTCACCGTCGCCGGGAGCTCCAAGCTTCTGCCAGCTTCAACTCGGCGCAGTAACGTTCTGCGCCGATATACTCTACTGCCTCTCCGACGACTCGATTTTCTTCAACATGGCCTCCACGGCTCTTATCGTCACGGCTGCTGTCGCTGTCTTGACTCCTTTCCTGGCCGCCTTGTTCTTCCGTGTCCTCTCGAGAACCCTTGGCACTAGCCTGGGCTGGTACCTGCGACGAAAGACGGATGGTCGCCGTGCGCTCATCCACCGACTCACAGAAGAGCACGAGGAGGAGTTTAAGAAGAGCGGCGCAAAGAGGAGTAGCGACAGCCTGGACGAGGAATGGGAGGACATTGACCCGTCCACCGCTGGCACGTCCAAGAACGAGGGAAACCCAGACTTTGATGGCATCATTGGCTTCTTCCACCCCTTCTGCAATGCTGGTGGCGGCGGCGAGCGGGTTCTCTGGGCAGCTATCCGCGCTACGCAGAAGAAGTGGCCCAAGGCCAAGTGCGTCGTCTACACTGGTGACCACGAGGTGACCAAGGACAAAATCCTCGAGAGAGTAGAGGTGAGTGTTTGCTACTGTCAAGTCTAGCCTCTTCATTACTAACCACGTCCCAGAACACCTTCAGTATTCACCTACACGCACCGACCATTACATTCCTCTACCTGTCCACCCGACGATTCGTTCTCGCCTCAACATGGCCCACATTCACATTGGCTGGCCAGTCCTTGGGCTCGCTCATCCTTGGATGGGATGCATTCTCTCTTGTCGTCCCGGATATCTTCGTGGATACCATGGGCTACGCCTTTGTTCTAGGACTCAGCAAAATGCTCTTCCCCGACTTGCCAACTGGCGCATACGTCCACTATCCAACCATTTCAACGGATATGATTGAATCCCTTGACCCCGACAGTCCCCTCGGCAGCCGTGGAGTCAACGCTGGCAAAGGAGCTGGTTTCAAGGGACTCGTGAAGCGCAACTACTGGAAGGCCTTTGCCTCTGTCTACTGCTGGATGGGAGCATCTGTGGATGTGGTCATGACAAACTCTACCTGGACTCAGGCACATATCAAGAAGCTCTGGGGCCCAGGCCGCGAAAAGAGGTCGCAGCCAAACCCGATTGTCGTTGTGTATCCCCCTTGCGCCGTGCGAGAACTCGAGAAGGAGATTGAGGTTTCGGAAGAGAGCGAAAAGCAGCGCGAGAAGGCCCTGCTCTACATTGCTCAGTTCCGTCCTGAGAAGAACCACACGTTGATCGTGAACTCGTTCGCCGAATTCGTCAACAGTGGCTCCGAGGCATCGAAGAATGCCAAGCTCGTTCTGGTAGGAAGTGTCCGCGACGACAGCGACTCTAAACGTGTCTATCAGCTGCGTCTCATGGTCAATGAACTCGGAATCAAGGATCGTGTCACATTCCAATTGGACGCTAGCTGGCCTGATATCCTGCAATGGCTTCGCAAAGCGTATGTCGGCGTCAACGGCATGTGGAACGAACATTTCGGTATTGGCTGCGTCGAGTACCAAGCCGCTGGTCTGATCGGCGTTGTCCACAACAGTGGTGGCCCCAAACTGGACATCTTCACTGAAGTCGACGGTGAACCCACAGGTATGATTCTCCATAGTCAATGCCATCATTGAGAACTCCACTAACACCAGACTAGGATTCCATGCCTCCACCGCGACGGAGTTCGCTCAAGGCTATGAGAAGGCCTTGTCTCTCCCCGACCCTCTGTCCGTAAGAAAGCGAGGACGCATCTCTGCCAGAAGATTCACCGAGGAAGAGTTTGCAAGAAGATGGCTTGCACAGATGGATACACTGGTGGCAATGAAGAAGTAAGCGATCAGTCTGACGACCCGCTGAATGTGTGTTTCTAGCAGGCCTGCTGCTTTGCCCACGTGTATTTTTAGACAGATTTCTGGCCGGAAGATACCCAAAAGAGTTGCATAAGTCAAGTCGAAAAGTTTCTAGAAGTCTCGTCACTAGAAAGCCATTGTAGTTTGGAAAAAAGAAATGTAGCCTGCATTACAAGTCACGAGAGAATTGACCAATCGATGAATATTACAACGCCGAACCACCTTTTTGTTAGTATCAAGTCATATCACCTCAACATCTTGCCCGGGTGGCTTCTTGTGGCCGTTTTCCTGTTCGCTCAGGAACTCTTTCTCAGGGCCGTGATAGTCGAGGCCTATTCGGCGGACCACGAACCAAGCTGGAATGACTGCGAGACCCCACAAAGCAAAGTTCACACCAAGCGCTGATATCAACTACAAAAGAGTCAGCACATTTTGATAGCAAATGTTGATGAGATACAAACCGGAGCAGATGTTGAACTGATTCCACTCGATATACACTGACCCGCAGCCTCGGCCCCGCGAGCCAAGGACATATACCTCACCGTCTCTCTTGGCTCGCGGGCGAGGAAGCTGATCGTCCAGAACCCAAAGTTGTACGTCAGCGAGAAATTGGTCTGCCAGAAGATATACAGCGCCCAGCCCGCGCCGAAGCCGTTGTCGTCCCAGTCCAGCGCTGGCTTGTGGCGCGAGTACTGATTCTGCACGACGGCGCCCCAGATCCAACATCCCCCGATCAGCGCCATCATGGCGACGTAACCGTACCGGGCGCGCTTGTTGAGGTCGAAGCGCGTCCAGTCCAGAAACGCGCCGAAGAGCAGCGTCGCGGCGACTTGGGCGAGGGCCGACACGAGCGATGCCAGGGCTCGCGAACGCACGGAGAAGTAGAGCGATAGGTAGGAGCCGATGTAGGGGAGTTCCCAGGTCACGCAGACAAAATACGGTAAGCTTTAGTTGTCAGTATCTCAGCCGCCGGAGGTGGCCCCGTCTCACGCACATGAGGAAAAAGTCCTTTCTCAGAAAGACTTGTAGCAGACCCTTGACTTCATCTTTGTCGGATACGCGCTCGGCCATCTGGACGCGAGTCCCGTTCCTTCTCCTCACCTTCTCGGGCGATGAGAGGAAAAAGGCAGCGGCTGGACCGAGGCATTCTGCTTCCACATTAGCATGGTACACTGTCACAGTGAGGGCCGAGACCGACGTACGCAGAACGACGAAAACGATGTACGTCCTCCAATCGAGTTTTCCAGTACTGGCGCCCTTGTAGTTGAACGCGAGGTTGATTATGCCGCCCAAGATCGAGCCGCTGTTGCGATAGGTGAGCCAGTATGCGAGATAGCGCCCCCTCTTCTCCGGCTCCGGGTAGCTGAGCATGATGGCGCCCTCAGTCGCCCAGAATATGCCACCCGAGACGCCGCATGCCGCCGAACCCAAGTATATAAACCAAACTGTGCCATAGCGATTGTTGGTGTACAAGGCGGCCGAGTAGACGGCGTAGCCCATCGTACCGAATACCAAGGCCGTTCTATAGCCGAACCTGTTGACCATGAGGCTGCCTCCGAGGCAGGTGAATGTCATGATTGCGAATAGGATGGCATTGCCAGCCCTGTCCACCTTCAGCAGCCGTCCAAGGAACAAACGGAATGGAGGACACGTACATGACCAAGTATGGTGTTTGCTGTCCACCTGCTCCGACCGAGTTCATGGCGTTCCATAGCCCTGGGGCTGCGAACGCGGCGATTCCTACGACAGTCGCATTGAAGAATACTCCTCTATACCAGAAATACTTCTCAGTTGAAATCTCTGACGTTGGGTCGCTGACTGCATCATGTCCGGTATCTTTGCTGGCAGACATTTTGAAGTTGTTGCCTGGACTATGACTCGAATTGACTTTCAGTGGTAGTTGTAGAGTGTCCCGATACTTATTGGCCAGTGACGAGCTTATCCGGTCCCTTGGCCCCGAGACGAGTTCATTGTGAATGGAAGTCAAACGGCATTGCGTGCTCAGGCCAAGACATACCCGGCCGGGATAGCTACAGCGTACGTTTATGGTAATAAGAAATTATTGTAGTCATTGCAGACAACTATTGGCTCTACCAAGAGCTGCAGGCCTGGTTTCCAATGATGTTACGAGACTTTCGTAATTGTGGAGAGCTATATTGACGACATGTCCGGGATGGTTGACGAATTTCGGGATCCTCCCGATGACTGCACGCGGAGTAAATGCCTCCTGGCATCTGGAATGAGAAGTACCGTACTCATGCTGTCATCGCCTACCGGATTTATTGAGGTGGATCATCAAACAAGTTATAGCTACTTGTGACATAAAGGAAACACTTTGACCTGGTGGTCGTTATCTCTCAAGACTGAGAGAAATCGAACAGACTGACTAATCCTTGTTTCCCTCTCACCTGACTTGAGCGTGCACACCTCGGGAAAAAATGGCTGAGAATCGATTCATCCCATTCTCCTTTGATGGCCAACAAGACACCACGAACTTGGGCTTCAATCACAGCGCCTCTTTTCCTTTGGCATTGAGACCAGTGGGTGGCTGGGAACCAACCCTTGATGGGGCCGTCGAGGCTATTCAGAAGCTAGCACAATCGGGTAGCATTTTCAGTCAATTACAGCACCATGGAGGCGCAGTCCTGATTCGAGGTCTCCCGATCCAGACGGCCGAGGACTACAGTAAGGTCGCACATGCTTTTGGTTTCTCCCCTCATGAAGAAGTCGGGAGGCCTCCTCTGCGAACGGTCTTGGCGAAGAATGTCAAGACCGCAAATGAAGGGTATGACCAGATGCTCCGACGAGCGTGGCTGAGGCTGATTGTGTTGAAGCCCGCCAGAATTGCCGATTTGGCCCCACAATGAGTATGGCTGGTCAACGATCAACCCTTCGTGGTTAACATTTTCATGCTTGGATGTACCAGAGTCCGGTCAGTAATGTGCTCAAAGCCAGCAGATCAGGGAAATTCGCAACAGCTCACAAAATCTAGGAGGTGAAACACCGATCATCTCAAGTTTGGGATTGGCTGCTTCCTTGAGGAAGCAGGCCCCCGAATTCGTTAATAAGCTCTTAGAAAAGGGGGTCAAGTACGTCTACCGATATGGCGTAGAGGATGTAGCGTCAAATACAGGCACCAGTGTTCTGGGAGCTTATGGTCAACACGTCAAGCCAGGAGACGACGCGGCGACGAGTAGGTCTCAGATTGAGCAGGAGGTGCGCAGGCACAGCAATCGCTTTGAGTGGCACGGGGACGGCTCTTTATCCGTCACGCACGTTGTTCCGAGTCAGTCCCACCATGACCCGAAGATGAGAGATAATCCGTACTGATTACCAGCCCAGTCATCAGAGTACACACCGATACAGGGCTAACCACTTGGTTTGGAAACCTGACGAGCGCCTGGGGTCGAAGCAAATACCATGGAGCGACTGAGCCACCGTACCGTGGTGACGATGACTCTTACCACGCTCCACCGCTCTACGGCGACGGGACCAAGATCGAGAAAGAATATCTAGATCTCGCTCTCCACCTTGCTGAGTCGTCCCAAGTTCTCATTTCTTGGCAAAAGGGCGACGTTGTCTTGTTGGATGTAAGCAAATCGTGTGTGGACTTATAGAGCGTTGACTGATATTTTCGCAGAACTATGCGGTCATGCACTCTAGATCACCATGGGTGGGCAAAAGGACTGTGCTTGCAGCGCTTTGGGATTCGGAAGTATCCAGAATAGGTGACTTCATTGCTACCGTAGATTAGAGGAAACGGCACTTCGTATCGCGCAGGTGTCGACAGCATGAGCAATGCGGAGGTAATACATTTGTTGCTGAGAAAAGTATATCTACCTCTGCCGCGGAGGGGGCTCTAGGCACTCTTTCCGCGTGTATCTGGGCGGCACCTCGTCGTAGAACCGGCCCCAGTCTTCTTCTTGTTGCCACCACTTGTCTCCCAGATCTCGATAAGCTCTGAGGGCTTTGATCTGCCAGTCTCGTCTTCTATTACTACCAGGATTCCAGGCGTGCTGCCATGTTCTCACCGTGCGGACCTGCGACTCGATGACGGCGGCCATGTGCGGAATGCCGGTGTCCGGCGGGAACCATTTCAATTCCAACTCGTCGCTCTCGGCGAGCAAGCTCTCCCACTCGCCCCTCAGAATCCACTTCCTGTACTCGATTTCACCAAACATGGTGTCCAGCAGTGGCTTCCACTCAAACCGTAGACTTCTGCTGGGGATGTCGACCTGGAGACCCGGAAACCCGGTGTCTTCCACGTGGCCCATCAGCCACACCTGGTACAGCATTCTGGGAGCACTCGTCTGCATGGAATCCAAGTATCTCTCATGCTCTCGCTGCCAGGCCTGTTCTGTCCGCTCCTCCAGCCGTGCCCTCAGTTCCTGCGGCATGCGTAGGGGTGGGTTATCCACGGACGCCGTGGCCGAGCCATGACGGAAACACACGACCGATCGGTCATCTGAATATCCCGCAAAGGTCAGGTCTATTGGCTCAGCGAGCTCTGTGCGGATGACCATCCGCCGCAGATAGACGTCCGTGAACGCCCTCTCAGTGGCAACCTTGAACGCGTGCGAGACGCGGCGGCAGCTCAGCCAAGTGCGGGGAAGATAGTGCGGCTCGGTGAGGGAGCTCAGGATCTTGGTCCAGAGCTCGAGCGGGAGAGCTGGTGTCGACATCTCACAGAGGACAAGAGTATGAGAGAAAAGCGATCAAGTTGTTCAGCTTCTACGTGAGGCGCCAATCAGGAACGCCATGTTGTCGCTGGAGAGTTTGCTATAGTCGCGTGGTCACCGTTCTCCATAATAAGATTGTCACTTCATTTGGCGCAGATTCGTGCTAGCAGGGGTGCTTTACCTAGCCGTCCTATGAGACTCTTTGACAGCTTCTTGTAAGTCACCGCCACCAATAGAAAAAGCACAGAAGCGTATCTTGGCTGATTATATTGAACATCTAGCAAAGACCGAAATGGGACAGCCCTCGAATGGTCTGAAATATGTCTCGAGTCTCGGTATGCAGGAGCTCCTTAGCCTGCCATTCAGTCGCTTCCGTAGAGTTTCTTGACATGAATACAAAAGCATCAGACACTGAAGACCAACTTTTGAAGAGCTCAAAGATAGTAAACGTATGCATTGATAGTGGTTTTCAGATAAGTGATTTGGAACTTCTGAGCGTCACAAGCCTTTCGGATGCCTGCAACTAGATGTTGCAAAAACAAAACTCCGATGTGAGGTAAAGCACGACCTGGGTTCAAGCCAGGGGAGTATACAGATTAAAAAGGTCCGGACAGAGATAAATCATACAACGGCACTAATACCAGCCCTTGCAGTCACTTATACTCGAGTTTAGTCAGGAAGATGCCAAGACCCATGGGTCGCGTGGCTTACGGGGCAGTTAAAATACTTGAGGTTTCTGATTTTCTCACACCCAGGTGTAAATGGATCTGCATGCTTCGGCGCCGAGTTCCATGCCGAGCCAGGAAACCCCGGACGTCCAGGCAATTTGTCTCGTGACCCACAAAATCCGAGCTCAGCCGGCTCGGTCTCCGGGCTGAATCGGCGGAGATAGACGGCAAAATCTAGACCTGACTTATGCGCCCACACCTGGCTCCTTTGACTTTTCCACCCACGATTCCGGCGGGATTCGATTACTTCACCAGCCTGCGGGCCCAGCAGTCTGGTTCGCTGGGGAGGCCGCTTGAAAAATTGCTGCCAGGGGCGTTGGACGCGTAGGCGCAGACGAACAGCACGGCGAAAGAGTCCAGATTGGGCCAAAAGACGATTGAACAAAATAGAAACTCTAGCGATACCGGCATTCTGGTGCTGGGTGAATAATTTTTCCAAATGATTTTTTGGAGCCTCTGTCCGAACGAAACGATTTCGAGAGCAATGTTCGAAAGCCGTGCCGTGGCTTGGGAACGTAAACAAAGGTAAGCTGCTGGATTATGATGCTCTAGACTCTATACTTTGTAAATGCTCTGAAATGTTCTAGTATATCGGCACACAGTCGAATCTATCCCTGTATCTTGAGGCTGGAGTCCAAAACGCCCGGCCCGCAGGCATTATTCTAATTTCAAATGCAAAAACCCGCGACTTCCCGATCTCCCATCCCTGCGCCCACGCTCCCGTCCTCTCCCGCCTAGTAGTCGTAGTCATAGCACAGCAGACCATCCTGGACTTTCATGACCTCCTCGATCGTCACGTCGGGCAGGATATCCGCGATATTCAGGACATAGTCCAGACCGGCCGTGGCCGTGGCCGGCGCGTCGATGCCCTCGGCGCTCAGGTACGCCGTGTTGAATGTGGTGCCCGACATGTCGTACATGCGGCTGTCGGGGTTGGCCGTCTGCCACTGCCACCAGAGGCGGTCGACGTAGTTGTGGTGCAGGAAGAAGATGGGGTCGCCGGGGGACGTATCCTTGTCGCCTATCTGGAAAAGGTCGCAGATTAGTATGGTTCATGTGTGAGTGCTTCATCGGGATGCTGGATCGACTTACCAGTCCTCCCACGGCGGTGTGGATGCCCTTGTGCGTGCTCTTGGTGTCCACCATGCACTCCCAGAAGGCCTCGTAGTCGTTGTGGCGCGTGCAGTTCTTGACGCTCGCCGAGCCCGCCGTCTCGACGGCCCAGTCGTTGTCCCAGCCGCGGTCCAGGCAGTACTCGGTGTTGGCGAGGCCCGGGCCGATATGCTCCGTGTAGTTGGCGAAGGCGCCGTCGACGACGCACAGGTCCGACCCCGTGCCGTTGCCGCCGAACGCGTCCGCCGACCACATGGCCGAGCTGAAGGCGTTGCCCGTGTCGGCGTCCTTGGCCTCGTCCCACCACGGCATCGGGCCGGTGTAGTTGCACTGGTCGCGCAGCATGCGCTCGTGCGCGTAGATGTACCAGCGGTGCCAGGGGAGGAATTGGCCCTGGGAGAAGGGAGTCAGTATGGTCGGCTGGTTATGTTGAAATGTAGGCACTCACAACGCTGTGGATGATATCGCCGATATAGACACCGTTGACGGTGCTGTTGGTCTTGCCGCGGTGCTTGGGAAAATTCTTATCATCATCAGCTGTACCATTTGTATTTATAGATATCTCTTCATGTGAGTCTCTCGTCAGGCATGGATACGCGCCGCAAGACAGGATGGCCAACGGAAAAGTCGGCTGTGTTACTCACATGCTAAGCAGGCACGGCGAATCACGACTCCATAGTGGCTCCTGAATCTATACTCGAAAATTGTCACGAGATAGACACAAGAGTATCTTTTTCTCCCCACTCAGATGCGCCTTGCCGGTGTATCGGCAGAGCGAATGGCACACAGGCGTGCCACTGCCGATTTGTCTTTTTCCACATATTTTTCGGTGTTAACATCATGAATTCGATCGCTAGTTTGGATAGAGTGTATGACAGTGAACTGCATGGTATTCAAAATGGCACTTGAGCTTAACCAAGCCTTACATCTCCAGCATTGCTATTGCAAGACGCAACATAAAGCCCAGAACCAATACAGCGCCGTACATGACTTGGTCCACTCCGGACTGTACGCGTACCCATCTGCATTGCGTAAGCCGCGACAGCAAAAAATAAAAGTCCCCGTGCTTCATATGGCACTTACACAGCTTTTTAGAGTGGCTGTCGTGACTTAAAAGTCTTGGCAGGCGGACGGCGTTGATATTATATGGAGCTTCACCAGCCATTCCCGTGGCCACTGGCAAGGATCTTTTTTCCATTTCAGGATTGTCCCTCATGTCCGCAATGCGCCTATGACTCTAGGGACGGTTTCACCAAGGAGCGGCGACAACTAACCAATTTCTCTATAACCCATGTCCGTAAGCCACTCCAGCTCAAGACGTCGCCGGCCCAACGCTTATCTTGGTCCTAAAAACTATACCCTAACTGTATTATACGGGCACTGTTTGTGGCTCAGCTTTATCTTTCTTGTCAGTGGCAACATCACTAGGCTTGCGGCTGAGCACATGAGTCTCGTCAGCACATAACACTTGGCGCAAGTCGGCATAGAGGCTTTACTCACGAGAGGTCACTGTCTTCCACGCCAACCACGACCCTGGACTTCCGTGTAGTCTTGTAGGCATGGAACCAACTACCTTTGAAGATGGCGTCGAGCTCTTCAACACTCAAACCAGCTATCTCAGGTACCGTCAGATATACGTAGATGAGTGCAATGAGACACCAAGCGGCAAAGAAGATGAATGCGCCCCAGTTGTTGGTTTGTGCCAGCAGCGACGGCATACCAGCGTTGACGCCATAGTAGAAGAGCCAGTGGAACGTCTGCGACATTGCACTGCCGAAGGAACGAATCCGATTTGGCCAGAGCTCAGCTCCGAACACATATGGAAGAATCAGCAGGCCTAATCTCAACTGTCAGTACCGTACAAGTAAGTACGCGGGAAGGTACAACTGACCGACCGCATATCCGAAGCCGTGGAGAAAGATTGCCGCTATAGCCGCTTGAGATGCCCCGGGCGCGACCTGGCCATTTTGGTTGAACTTGATGAAGATGCCAATGTACAGATCGGATATCATCTGGATCGTAACTCCGAGGAACAGGGACTTGCGTCTGCCCAAGGCATCGATGAAGAAGAATGATGCAAGCAAGGTGAAGAAGAATTTGGCCATGGAGTACATCCCACTCAAAAAAAGTGAATGCGTGGTTCCTCCGCCGAGGCCCATGAGCGTTAAGATTGGAACGAGGTAGGAAGTGACCGAGTTGGCACCTGAGAGCTGAGCCAGTGCGTACGATAGTACAGACTGCTGAACACGGCGCAAGTTTGCTGGTACAGTGAATGTTTCCTTCAGGATTGACAAGAAACCGGACCCGTTCTTGTCGCTTTCCTCAACAAGGGACTCTCGTATGTCACTAATCTCGTCTTGGACACGAGGGTGATCTCTTGGCAAGCCGCGGAGCTTCTCCAGGGTCTCGACAGCCTCATCGTGGCGTCCTACCAGGGAAAGCCAACGGGGAGAGTCGCACAGGAAGAAGCTAGCGACAATACACAATGCGATCCAGATACAGGGCGCGAACCATACAACCTGATACTGCAATCTGGTTGCGGCCAGCGTGGTGAAGACACCGTAGACACAAAAGACAGAGACGAACAAGGCCATCAACATGACAACACTGAACCAGGAGGCTAGCAAACCGCGAGTCTCGGGAGGTGCAATCTCGACAATGGACATGGTTCCCAACACTGTACAGGGACCTATACCGAGACCCGCAATGATGCGAGCCGCGTATAGCGTTGCCAGGTTTGGTGCGAACACGGCAATCAGTTGGCCGATGACCCAAATGAGCATATAAAGTCTCAACGACCAGAGCCTGCCTATCCTATCGTTGATGAAGAAAGACAGGGCTGCCCCCACACCGCAGCCAATGTAGACAATTGACACAAAGTTGGATATTTCTTTCGAGTTGGATCCGGAGCTGATGCCAAAGTACTGTTGGAACCCTGGCAGTGAAGGAATGACGGACGAAGAACCTTGATCCCAAGCTGTGATGCACAATGCGATTAGTTCTTTGTCGGATCAGAAGGGATCCAGGAACAAGATTGTCTTACTGATTGGAACACCACACATTGCGTATAATGCTGCTGACAAGAGTAGGTGTCTGTTGACTATTACCTCTCGGGGAGCAGCCCGCATTGCCTTTGCGTAATTGGCCAGCGTAGAATCGGCGAATATCATCTTGAGCGCCATGATCACGATTTCGAATGCCACTTGCCTGCCTCGGAATGCTGATCAAAAACGGCTGGTGACAAAGTTGGAGATCTCGTGGGGATCGAGTCAACAGCGGAAGATGTAGAAATGACAGAGTTATGACAGTAGATTCTTGGCAGCTACGCTGTATTTCATCGTCACTATCAAAATGCCGTTTGCCAGTCCTTTGATATGTTCTCCCTGCCAATCAGTAGCTCGCCTTATCACATCCCGTAGAATCCCCAGGGTCTGAGGTGATCGATTGTGAGTTCATAGTCTCCTGGCACACTCATGGTAGCTCGCCAGGGGACAGATAAGGGACTTGATAGGAAGAAGTCGAGCCGTGGGGAATCGAAATAGGTAGGGCGCATGGCTTGGAGGCACTCACAGCCATGTCGTGAGAGACATTGTTCGGGAGAATCCGATCTCCACTAACCTGGAGTAATCCACTCTGATTAGCTTGCTATCCAATCAGGTAAAAGGATATAGAGTTATCACTGCCTACCTGGGAAGTAGCCTGCAGACTCTCGGGAGAAACCGACATGGCCACAGGCAAACCAATGAGGCACTAGTCTGCTGCTCAGTAATACGAGCAGATCGCAATGCGTGTGATTCCGCGTGTAAGTCCAGAATTTGTGGGATTAGACATTTGCAGTGACTAGCATGCCAGGGTGCTCTCAATGCTCTCGTCGGTTGTTGAGAAGAAGCTTACCTGCGTACCTTCTTTCGAAGCTGTATCAATAAGCTTCATGTTCGGTCAATGATACTGGTGGAATGCCCAGTGATACTCTTAGGACATCAAACGAAATCCGAAGTATTGCACCCCGGAAGCTGAGCCGGCGCCCTTTCGATTCGTTACCGCCTGGAGACCTCACTCACCAGTCTCCCCAAAGATGGCTATCGATGGCCCGGCCAAGGACCAGCCAATCATTGTTGTTGGCAGTGGTATCTTCGGTCTTAGCACGGCCCTTCATCTGGCACAACGGGGTTATCGACAAGTAACGGTTTTTGACAAACAACCTTATGACGAGACTTTCTATTCGTACTTCAAAGGTGCCGATGCTGCATCCGCTGACATTAACAAAATCGTACGGTCTGCATACGGCTCGCAAACTGAATATCAGGATCTCTCAATCGAGGCGATTGCGGGATGGCACTTGTGGAACGACGAATTAGCAACAGGGAAGGTTATACCCCCTGGCATGACCAAGAAAGATGTTATCTTCATCCCAAACGGAAACCTCTCATTGTCAACAGCGCCCACTCTACCGGAGTGGGAGCTCGCTTGCATCGATGGCATGGAAAGGGCAGGGCATCACAACACACAGCTGGCGACGACGGACCCGAGACATCGACAAGTGGCGGAATGGAAAGGCAAAGCTCGCTTGATGGACCCGTTTGAAAGGGAGACCCGAGGGAGACCCAATGTCGGGGTCTTGGACATCACAGGAGGAACGGCTGTTGCCGACAAGGCATGTCGATTCGCTCTCGAGAAGGCAAGAAAGCTTGGTGTGCACTTCGTATTCGGCGCAGAAGCTGGCAAGTTCGAATCGCTTCTGTGGGAGGAAAACACGGTAACGGGCATCAAGACAGCCGATGGAAAAATGCACCGTGCGGTCATGACCGTAATGGCATGTGGCGGTTGGACTCCTGTATTATTGCCACAACTCGATGGTCTTTGTGAGGCGACGGCTGGCAGCGTGGCTCTTACCAAGATCCCTCGCGAATCGCCATTGTGGGAAAGATTGGGCCCCGACAGATTTCCTACCTTTACATGGAATATGCGCGCCGGGGCTGAAGGCTGCGTATATGGGTTTGCTAGGGACGACGATGGCTGGTTCAAAGTTGGGTATAGGGGAACAAAGTATACGAACCCGGTGACTCAGAGAGATGGAAAAGAACGAAGCACGCCGGTCACTCGCTGGTCTCCCGCCCATCGCGATGGCGTTCAGCCAGTGGGTGGCAATCTGACCTCGTTCCCCGTACAGGCGCGCAAGGTGATCCAGGACTTCCTCGATGAGTACCTGCAGAGTTGGCGCAGGAAGGGATCCCCATCGACACAACGCGAATCTGTTGGTATACGGACACTTTTGACAACCATTTTGTCGTCGACAGAGTTTCTGGCAAACGGGGTCTCATGGTCGCGACGGGCGGGAGTGGACACGCGTTCAAATATTTGCCCAACATTGGCAACTGGGTGGTCGATGTAATGGAGCAGAAGGACATGGAGAGACCCGCAGTCAAGGCGTGGCGCTGGCGAACAAAAGGGCCAGGCAGGCCCATCAATGACCTGATGGAAGGCGCTGCCAGCCCCCGGGCGCTGGGAAATATCGCCATGCTGGAAGAAAGCAGGCGCGCAAAATTGTGATCATGGCTCATGCTTGCAGTATATGACCAGCATAAAGCAGGTAGACCTTTACGGGGTGTGCCAGTATGACATTCAAAGGACATATTATAGGTGACTTGATGTGGTTGCAGAAACTCAATGTGTGTAAATGGGATGCTGAGGAAAAGTAGAGGTGCTGTAGGTATGCGCTGGGGGAAAGCAATATAGTGGACAGAGTGCCTAGCCACAGGTGTCGCATGATTTATGCCAGGGCGAGGCTTGGTGGGGTTAGCGTCGCACTCGACGGCTTTCGGGCTTCAATGATCATCCAACCCACTTCCGAATCTCCCCATTTCAATCATCGGTACACTGTGACAAGATCAGCATTCTCGTGAGTCTTGCTTGGATCGCTGCAGTATGAGTGCCCTTGGGCCCGAGTCTCACCCTGCCAAGCGGCCAAGAGTTGGCGAGAGGACAATGCTAGCATGCATCAATTGTAAACAGCGGAAACTGAAGGTGAGTACATCTTCAAATCTCTGCGGCCGTGATCAGTAACCAGTTGCTGAACCCGCGAGTAGTGTGACGGACAAACCCCCAGGTGTAGGAATTGCACCAGAACAGATCGAGGTATCTGCCCAAATTTCTTAAGCGCGCAAAAGTTCTCATGCTGATTTCTGCCCAGAATGTCTTGTTGAAGACCCGGCCACTGGGTTGCACCGTCCAAGAGACTATATTCGCTCTCTGGAAGCCCGTGTTGCTTATCTTGAAGGATTGCTCCAAGACTCACGACCCGAGGTCGCTCTTGATCACCTGGAAGCGATATCTCCCCATGCAGCCAACGTCCAGCACGACGACAGATCGCCAGGAAATGGAGCGCATTCCGTGGACGGCGGCGCCCCTGACGGCGACATGCTGAGCAACGAGGTGGCGCTTCTCTGTCTGGGGGCAGCCGGTCGCGAGCCGCAGTATTTTGGCCCATCCTCTGCCGTGCACTTCTCGCGTGTCGTCAGCTCAACTATTGGCCTGTCGCGAAAGGGCGAGATGCATGGCTCGGAACGGGGCAGCGTCGGCGAAGTATGGGGTCGCGGGAGACCTGCCGTGAGCGTCGATTTTCCAAGCCCGAGCAAATTGACCAAGCTTTCGGAGGCATATTTTCAAAACATTCATCCGCAGTACCCATTCTTGCACCGTCCCACGTTTCACTTGATGGAAGAGGAATGCCTGGATGCCAGCATACAAGGTGATCTAAGCAAAGCTAGCGATGCGTCCATGTTCTTCGTGCTCATGGTAAATCAAATCAAAATACTCGATATAAATTACCACTAATTAGTCCAGGTGTGCGCTACTGGCTGCCTCACTCTTGGCCCTTCCGCAACTGATGAAGCCGAGGTATCCCATGAATACTGACCTGTTGTCATCAAATTGCTGGCTAACCACAGACAGAGTTACTTTTCCATGGCACTTGAGCATATCGCTCTGCTGCTAGATCTGGATAACATACAATCCGTGCAAACCTTACTTTGTTGTGCCATCTATTCAATAAGATCTCCCACCGGAGCAAGCTTATGGTAGGCTATCAATGTTCTTGGCCGAAAGAATGACGTACTGAACCTGAGGCAGGAAAATTTCTGGTATGGCCGTTAGACATTGCATCGAACTTGGGTATCACCGCAATACAGACAAGTACCGGAGTAATGCAGACGTCCTCGCCAAGGAAATGTCCAAGAGGTGCTTTTGGGTAGCCTATGATATCGACCGCGTGGCATCATTCATTCTAGGACGTCCGGTGGGTATTCCAGACAATGTCATTGACGTTGAGGTAAGTTCCTACCCTGGCCTGTAACTATTGCGCTCAACGGAAAACATGGACTCAATCATCTCAGCTTCCCATGGACATTGACGACGAATCTCTCACACCAAATGGGTTGCTTGGCGAACCACGGTCCAACCCAGCCGAACCTCCAACTTCCATGACCGGGGCGTTGCATGCTATCAAGCTTCGTCGACTATGGTCTAAATTCAACGACACTCTTTACTCCCGCCGCGGTCATGCCCAGCCAGGGGAGTCAATCGAGAGCTTACGTCAAGAACTCGAAGAGTGGCGCGCATCCGTACCAGGGAAACTAGAAAGCAATCAGACCCGAGCATTCTCCGTATTTGCATCCAACGATTGGTTCCAACTGGCTTATGACTATTCAGTTTTACTGCTCTATCGCCCGTATATTGTCGGCACCTATTCAGATACCGGCCGAAGCCCGAGGTCTCCAGCCTACGAAGTCCATGCTGATGCACAGCAGCGTGCTTTTGAGATTTGCTCGGATCGCGCACGAGACATGTGTCTACACTATCGCCGTCTGTATCAAAGCCAAGCATCCAACATACAGTTCACGTGGGGCAGTTTACACATCTTGTTCCTAGGGGGATTGACTTACTTGTACTGTCTATGGAGATCACCGCGCCAACGACAGCAGACACGAGCCACTACAATCATGAACACATGCATGGCATGCACTACTGTTTTGACGATAATTGCAGAGCGCTGGGGTCAGGCCTCGTCCTACCGTGACATATTCGAAGTCTTATCAGAGCGCACGATGGACCTAGTCTACAAGAATACCGACAACATCAACGAAGCAAACAACAACTTGTCACAACCCACTGCGCATCGCGAGATGCCTATATCCGGTAACGCGGCTTCGCCTTCCATGGATAACCCCGACTTTCAATTCTCGCTTCAAGATTGGATCATGGGTTTGGACGACTCGACTGTACCTGGAGATCCCCAGTGGCTGGCACAGGAGCTCTTTCAAGGCATCCAAGATCACAGCTGAACGCAGGTAAACAATGACGAGATACCAGTCATTGAATTGAGCTGCTAATACAGCAATAGCAGTGATAATGTTGCGTTGTGGTCCGCGACTGCGGAAATAAATATCCATGTCGGGTTCTTCCTCGAGCGGTCAACCAATGGCGCCATGGTGTCGGCGGTAGCCGACTTGAACCCCGCCGAGTCGATCACGCAAATCCGGAGCTGCCCAACCAAGTCCACGATTATCGATCTATCGAAATATCGAGTTTGGACATTATCGATATCGCATCTCCTTGAGTGGACGAGAAGCCACCAATTGTCCTGATTCAGCCCAAAGCAGAGGTCCTTCCACAATAGAAGATGTCTACTACGGAGATTGTGACCACAGCACCGACACCAGCAGTCCAGATGGATCATGCCAGTGTTGGCTCCCCGAGGCCTCGTCAGACCGGTGCAATGCATCGTATCCCGCGTCCAGAGTCTTTGGAGGCTCAGAGAAGATGGCAGTTGGAGCAAATGGCGGGGGCATTTCGAATTTTTGCAAAGCTGGGTTTCGCCGACGGGAGTAGCGGTCATATCAGCTTGAGAGGTCATTCACAGTGCTTGGTCACGCCGTGTGAGACAAGTCGCTAATGTTGAATACAGATCCCGTCCGTCCGGATACTTTCTGGATCAATCCCTACGGCGTGCACTTCGGCGTGCTAGCCGTGTCGGATATGGTCCACGTTGATCATGAAGGCAATCGCATCGGCGGCAACGATGCCTTGGTGAACAAGGCCGGTTTCATCATTCACAGCGCCATCCACGCGGCGAGGCCGGACATCAATGCGGCCTGCCATATGCACAGCCCACACGCCAGGGCCTGGAGCACGTTTGGGAAGCCGATAGACATGCTGAACCAGGATAGCTGCATGTTCTACGACGACCTTTCGGTATATGCAGCTTTCGGAGGTGTCGTTTTTGCCCCCGAGGAGGGTAAGAACATTGCATCTGCTCTCGGTCCTCGTAACAAGAACATTATCCTCCAGAATCACGGCATCCTCACGTGCGGCGGTACAATTGCCGAAGCTGCTGCCTTTTTCATCGCACTAGAGCGGGCCTGCCAGACTCAGCTTCTCATCGAATCCGCGACGGCTCCCTCGAGCGTAGGGGGAGCAGTCAGTCAATTGAGCAAGACATTCGTGTCGAAAGAAGAAGCGGAGTATACCAAGATTGGCACTGGAAGTCCGGAAGTCATGTACATGCAGTTTGTCCCTGAGTACCAGTTGATCCTGAAGGAATCCAAGGGCGACTTTCTAGTATAAATTGATTCCGTCTCTGAGCAATTCGAAGACTTGCAGACATTGATTATGTCCAAACTATCTTCGCGTTTCTATTGTATCTTCAGAAATAGGTCCCCATCTAGGCGGCCGCTGTCTAACAAGTCCAGAATAGAACCAGCATCCAGCAGTGTATATATCATAAACCGGTTTCCCCGTCGCCACCTGGATAGCTTCAGCAAAGGGGGGCATTTGCGTGCACTCCAAGCACAGCGCTGCGATTTCAGGACAGTCGAGTACCGTCTCCTGTGCCAGGGCCACCAACTCGTTCTCCATCTGCTCGTGCACATACTCGGCGCCGCTCTGGATATGGCCGCGCAGGTTGCCACCCGCTGGAGCGCCTCGAATGACGACTCGTGATGGCGGAATGCCCAACTTTTCCAAATGCGTACTTCCCAAACGAGCGTCGTCGTAGGTCAGGATGCCAACTTTTCCTGCCGGGCTCATCATGGCGAGGATGGAAGGGATTTGTACAAGCGCCGAAGTGAGCACGGGCACAGACAGACGTTGCGCAAGTCTGAAGATATATTCAACATTTTGTCCAGATCAAACCTTTGAACCGAA
Source organism: Pestalotiopsis sp. DP-2020a (assembly GCA_018115615.1). Lineage (NCBI taxonomy): Eukaryota > Fungi > Ascomycota > Sordariomycetes > Amphisphaeriales > Sporocadaceae > Pestalotiopsis > Pestalotiopsis sp. DP-2020a. Next base: position 338,708 of record JACVEI010000051.1, on the reverse strand, counting down.
ATTGTACAAAACGTAAAATGAATGCTCACTCTGGCTGCGCCATGGCCAAAAAGCCACAACTCGTAATAATCCCGACCGCGCCCCTCTCGACGAGCCTCTGACCCGCATCGACGAACCGAGAGATGAAATCGTCATCATAGTTTGCAGACGAGACCACCTGCGATTCTGCAGAGTTCTCTGCTTTCTCGCGGATCAAGGGAAACGGCCATGTCGCCTCGTTGAACGGGTCCCCGGGCGGTCGGTGCAATATCACGTCTATGGAAATGAAACCTAGTGGAGGCAGTGGCAGCACGCTGTCGTGAGTTGTTGTCGTTGCCATGACTTGTTGGAATGATGGGTGCTTCACATTGGCAACAGCTTCATTGTATGATTGGCAGTTCCGAATAACAACTGACATATTCCATATGGTAAAGTTGGCTTGCTGGTGGCCCACTCACTCACTCTTCCCGGCAATTGATTCGGAGGACACCGATCGCCGCGCCAGATGTCGGGGGTGCCGCTATAGCACGGAAGGAGGACCAACCACGGGAGAAGCCGAGTATCCGCATTAGGCGTTGCCCCATACAAGCTGGGGACTGATCATCACTAACTGTGACGATGTAGCGATGTCCGGCTGCATAGACGACGTTTGATGAAGTGCTTTTCTTATATGTCAAATCAGGTGATCCGCAAAAGGCATCACTCTCTTATCTGTCTCCAACAGCGTCAGTTGGACGAGACAATCACTTTTCTTTTTTGGAGAAAAAAAGAAAAGGTATACTACGGAGCACAAAATTGATTATTGGGTCGAATTGGTCTCAGTCCACGAACTCACACAGTCCTCTCCCAGACAACTTCATCAACCATGACCGTCACAAGAAAGCCTCGCGTCGTATGTCTGGGCGAGCCCAAATACGTCGGGAACGACTACCTGGCTGGATTCCAAAAGGACTTCCAGTACTCGGTCCTGCCCGCGACGAACCGGGCCGAGACCCAGGCCATGCTGCCCGAGGACATCAAGCAGCACGGCCCCATCGACGCCTTCATTATCCGCATGGGTACGCCGCCGTACGAGCCGTTCGACGAGGACCTGCTGCAGGCGCTCGCGCCCGGCTGCCGCATCGTCACCTCGGCCAGCGCTGGCTTCAACGAGTTCGACGTCGAGTGGATGGCGTCGCGGGGCATGTATTTCTGCAATACGGTCAATGCCGTCGCCGAGGCCACGGCCGACATGGCCGTGTTTTTGATCCTGGCGACGCTGAGGAATACTACCATGGCCGAGAAGAGCGCCCGCGGCGGGTCGTGGCGGGCGGCCGCGAATCTCGTGCCTGGGCGCGATCCCTCAGGTCTCACTCTTGGAATTGTTGGTATGGGGTCGATTGGCAAGGTATGAATTCCCAGCTTCAGCTGAAAGCATTACCGGGCTAATACCTGTGATTGTAGTATCTGGCCAAAAAAGCGACAGTTTTCAATATGAAGATTGTATATCACAACAGGTCACAACTCTCTGGAGAAGAGGAGACCAAGTATGGGGCCACATATTGCAAGACTCTGGACGAGCTACTCAGTCGCTCAGATGTAGTCTCGCTGAACTGTCCCCTCAACGCAGCTACAACTTGTCTGATCGGAGAGGCACAGTTCGCCGCCATGAAGGACGGGGCATTTCTCATCAACACGGCTCGCGGCGCCGTCATCGACGAGAAGGCGCTGATCGCGGCGCTGGAGTCTGGCAAAGTCGCACGGGCAGGCCTTGACGTGTTTGTCAACGAGCCCAAGCCCGATCCCTATTTCTTGCAGAGTGACAAGGTCATTATACAGCCACATCTGGGCGGTTTGACGGATGTGGCATTTCAGAAGGCGGAGAGGGAATGTTTCGAGAACATACGGGCGCTGTTTACAACAGGCACGCCAAATTCGCCAGTCAATACGCCGGTTGTCAAGTCGTAGCAAGATATGGATCCCCAGACTCATTGAATGCAATATTAAAAGGATTTCATGTTCAATCCATGGCGCATGATTTAAAACCACCTTCCATGCCTGTAGTTCTTCCCAAGTATAAGACGAACTCTATGATTTGACCAAGCTGCCGAGGAATCAAGGCGGAGACTGGATAACAGAAAAAGCTCATTTTTTCTACTTGTAGCTTGGCTTCAACAACGAATGTTTGAGGCGCTTTTGGAATTTGAAGTTATGAGCACTGTCCACGTCTCGAATGCCCAGCCTGAAATTCGTCGACATCAATCCAAGGTCGGCGAGCCCTGGGCAAGCACATTGAGTGACGAACCGAGGAGCGCTCGCGTCTCCCCATCTAGGGAAGAATCCGAACATATTATACCCACGTGACTATGTACTAATTAATCCTGACTTATTCTTGCCCGGGTCTCATACGTTGTTGATGGCTCAATCATTAATCTCATTGCTGTTCCATGATGATATTGTGGCCTACGGATAGCTCCGAGAAGGGACTGAAACATTGAATGCAAACTATATAAGGGTCACGGTACAGATGCTGTGTGATGGTCACGCGGATGAGATCGCAAATGATAGAGCCCATGCCAATGCCAACTGAATCATTGCATCATGGCATCCATAACTCTTTATTCGAAACAGCAAACAGCCACTGGCTCCGAGTCACTGAAGCCCAATGAAGCGGCCTTCGTTCACGCCGACGATCTTCGCACCGCTTTCGCCGCGGCCATGTCCCAAATGTGCAAAGAGGAAGTCCCACTGTACGGGGATCACGTGCGAATCGTGAACGAAGTGAACAAGCAAGTCCTCTCCAGCAATCCAGAAAACCCGCCCACCGTCGACTGCCTAGAACGTCTGCTACTCGAGCGTCACGGCGCCATTCGCTTAGGCACAGCTAGAGAACTTGGAATCGTCCGCCGCATATTTGTCTTGATGGGAATGCACCCAGTAGGCTACTGTGACCTCTCCGTAGCCGGCTTGCCCATGCATGCGACCTGTTTCCGACCGATTACCGAATCGTCGCTGGCTCGCAACCCATTTCGAGTATTTACCACGCTGCTTCGTCCGGACTTGATCCAATCTGAAGCTGCAAAAGATCTTGCCCTGCGACTACTTTCCGAGCGCAGCATCTTTAGCCAAGGCCTTCTAAAGATTCTTGACATTGCTCAGCGCCAAGCTCACCACCTCGACTGCCAGCAAGCGCTGAGCACTGCGGAACGCTTGCTTGGATGACTTGTCACATCTCCTATTGAGACATTTCACACAGCGATGCCCAAACTTTCAAATTATAGTGCATGTCTCTGAATATACATCTTTCACGGCGTTTTCGTTGGAGACTAGATGATGTAATCAGTACACTACTATCTGACGAGGTAGCTTTGCATTGAAGAATATAGATATAAATTATCAATTGTTCCGAAAGTGACTCTGCTCATCTTGTGATTTCGCCCCACATTGCTCTGGTATACTGTCCTGTTGCCGACCCTGGCATCTTTCCCCTCCCCCCCTCAAAACACACGCGCCACACATTTAAGCACTCGCCTTCTCGCGCCTGACGAACTCGGCGACGACCTCGTCGAAGCTCTCGACGACGGACCCCTTGTCGGCCTTCCAGCCGAGCTTCTCCATGCGCGTGGGCTTGACGCGCATGTTGATGCCGTACATGATGGCGATGTGCATGGCCCACGAGTCGAGCGCCGGCGGCGGCGCGTCCGGGTCGTAGTCGCTGCCGGCGATGCTGGCCCGCGCCGCCTCGGTCACGCTGACCGACTTGACCTCGGCGCTGGCGACGACGCCCCGCGCCTGGAGCACCGGCGCCAGCGCCTTCATGAACGCCGCGAACGTGATGCTCTCGCTCACGCCAAAGTAGTAGGCCTCGGGGCCCCAGATGTCGAACGGCTCGGATCCGGCAGTCCCCGATAGTTCCGCGGCCGCCTTGTCCACGAGCACAAGGAACATCTTGGCCAGGTCTGCGGCGTCGATCCACGTGTGGATGTTTTCGCCCTGGTCAATGTGCCAACCCGACTTGAAGGCGCGGGCGGTGAGGAAGATGGCGGGCATGGTGATGGGGGTCGGGTGCTCCTCGGACGGGCTCATGCCGCCGACGAAGCCGGGCGAGACGATGGCCACGTTGACGTCGGGGGCCGCGTCCCGCACGACCTTGTCCGTGACGGCGTGCGTGTGCGCCTCGCCCCGGAACCCGTTGATGTCCTGGATGTCGGCAATGTCGTCCCACCACCTCGCGTCCTTGGCCCCCGTGGGCTCGTCCCAGATCAGCGACGCGCCCGACGTGTGGATGTAGTACGGCTTGGGGCCGCCGCGGGCCTTGAGCCCGGAGAGGATGGCCTTGATGCCTGCATCGTGCGTGAGGTCGGGCGACGTGTTGATCACGATGTCGGCCTCCTTGCTGGCCTTCTCGAGCACCTCGAGGTCTGCGGTTGTGCCGACGATGGTCTCAACCGAAGGGTACCTGGCGGACAGGCGCGACGCCTTTGCCTCATCCCTTACCAATGCCTTCACTTTGGCATCCGCATACTTCTGGAGCAGCTGGTCGAGAACGGCACCGCCAATGTGGCCAGTGCCACCAACGCTATAATCGTCAGTTGGGAACGGACTAATAGTAGTATGCTGGGTCACGGGGCTTGCTGTCGCCTCCACTTACAAAAAGATGTTCACCATGGTTTTTGTTTGTTCGCGTCAACAATATCTGTGGCTCATAAAATAAACAAGTAAATGAATAATCAGAATTGCAACATTTAACGGTCATCCGCTAGATTAAACTCATCTATTATAGGGCGGCCCCTCTCCGCTGAGAAATATCTTTTCTCGCTACTTATTGCCTCGATACCCCACTCCGATGATGGGTCGCGATTCAGGGGTTCAGGGATGGATCCCCAGATGGCAGTGGATCTTCATGCGCGCCGGCAGCTCCCAATTGCCACTCAATCACAGTCCAGTGCAGCCCAGCGCAGCCCAGTGAGGCCCGGTGAGGCCCAGCCAGCCGAGGTGTGCCAAGTTGATGGCATTCAACGCGGGCTTTGATGCGGACCTCGCCCTTGCACGATCGGGCCGGTCAGACCAATAATCTCGTGATGCTTCCTGTTTACGGCGATTCTTTGTCCCGGCTCGTCGAGACCCGGAATGATGACGGGTGTCGGACCGTAAATCCACGGGCCCTTCCGCGCTTTTGCTCCGTACAACTACCTATGTAGGTAATACTAACTACGACTCTGTTGCGACTGGGGCTTCAGTGCCGTCCGCAGCAGGGACGTCAATTTCGACCCTGTTCAGCAGTGCCAGACCTTCTACGTGGCCTGTTTGCGGGAAGAAGTCGAAGCCCCTGAGGGACTCGATATCATATTTGACCTGCTTTTGTCCTGGTGTAGCGGATACGGCCTCACCCTCGACAGCCTCGCCTCGGACTAGCATACCAACATCACGAGCCTGTGTGTGTACGTTGCAGCTGACATAAACTACCCTCTTGGGACCCCATTGCAGCAGTTGACGAAGGAAGTTGGCATCGCAGCCTTTTCTCGGAGGATCCAAGATGACAACCGTCTCGTCAGCGGGATAGCTGATGCTCTTGAACAGCTCGCCAGCGTCGGCCGCGATGAAGTTGGCTTGGGACGGAGGCAAATTGTTGGCTTCCGCATTCTTGCGAGCAGCCTGGATGCCCTTGGCGTCAATGTCAATACCCGTGCTGCTCTGGAAGACTGAAGAGAGTGTGATTGTGAAGAGACCAGAACCACAATAGGCATCGACGAGATATTTGACGGGCTTGGATGCGTCTGGAGTTGGCGGCATCACGTTCTGTCGAATGTGCTCCGTGAACACGGGAAGTATCGAGTTGTTGTTCTGGAAGAACGAGCCAGCAGAGTTCTTGAACACAAAGTTGTCGATGTACTCGGTAGACGTGCCGTTGTTGTCGGTAATACAGGTCTTGTAGTCAATATGGTTCTCGCCCTCGACCTTGATGGAGTTCTCTGGTGCTGGCGATTCAGCCCCATCAGGAGATGTGGTTTTGGGCACCCGCTTTGTGTCCTCGCGCAACAAGATGGTACCACCCTTGAGATATTTCTTGAACTCCACCTCCATTCTTGCTCGCTCCAACTGCATACCCATCCGCACGGCGTCTGTTCCGATGGGGCAGTCTTCGATGTCCATGGTCTTGTTGCTGCCCTTGGGCGTGAAGCCGATGTTGGGGCGGCTCTCGAACGGCTGCACATTTTTCCTCTTGAACCAACCTTTTGGACCATCAAAATGAGGCGTGAGCTTGGTTCTGTAGTTGTACTGCAAGGGACTGCCGATTGTGTCTAGAATGGTCGGAACCAACTCGAGCGGCAGCTGCGAAAAGTTGCGAAACGCCTTTTCGACGATGCGCCTCTTGAGGCGCAATTGCTCCGAGTAGTCCAGCATCTGAAACTGGCAGCCAGAGCAAGAGGCAAAGTACTTGCACTGTATCCTGCTGTCGTCGCGGGTGGGCGCAGGCTTCACCACGGAGATGAGATCAGCCACCGTGTAACCCTCCTGCATGTGACGGTACACCTTGACCTTGATGGTGTCGCCGGGAATGACAAACGGGACGACGTAGACCTGCTTGGATCCCTTCTGCTGGGCCAAGCCCTCTCCGGTGGACGACAGTTCGACCACTTCGAGCTCGATCTCGCTGCCCTGCTCGGGGAGGGCTTCCTCCGCCGCAGTCGTCTCAGTGTTGGCATTGTCCTCGGAGGGAGATGACGATCTCTGCGATGCAAGAAGTGTTTCAATGTCCAGTGCGAGCACCTCCTCGTGCGAGCCGCTCTTCATATCCCTCTCGCGCTTCTTGGCCTTTTTCTTGTCCTTCCTGGAATGACCACCCTTCTGCTGGAATGGGCGCTTTGCTCCTGCGCGCTGCTGGATCTGCTTCTGGTCATGCTGAATTCCATTCATGCTGGCCTCAGCAGGCAAAGCCGAGACGGTGGATGAAGCCATGGCCACGAACGGCCGTACAGCACGTACAGAGGCGGAGGTGTACGGGTGAGATAGGAGAGACCTGCTCCCAGAGTACAACCGTGAGGCGAGATTTGGACTGAGTCTCATGGAAATCTCAGTTTGGTGTTTTTGGGTCGCCCTGTGACAATTGGATGGACCCTTGAAATAATTTCTGCTGAAGACGGCAAATCGAATCAGCACAAGAGAAGAAAGCTTTCAATAATCAAATTCTGATTGGCTGTTTGCTGCATGTGGATCGCATCGAAAATATGTGGGGTCATCTTATCGGCTTATCGCCGCCGCACCCTGGTCCCTGCCAAGTCGAAGTCGAGACGAGTCGCTCTTGCAGCCGTCAGCGGCGGCCTTTATCGGATTCCTTCCTTAGTCGGACATTCCGGTCCCGCGGATTGATCACGATATCAACCGGAGCCGCACGCCATTTCTGTTTCCACATCCTCCTCTTCCTCTTGCTGCGCTGGTGCTGTGAGTGTTTTTGTTTGCTTTCTCTGGCTGTCGCCGTATTCGGGGGAACATTTCCGAGCAACGTCGCTGCATCTGTGTCATCTGGTATAGTCGACCGGCACCCAAGTCACCCGATATAGGTCTCAGCGACTCTACCCTGGATAAGCCTGGAAATCATCAGAACGACTAGCCTCCATCGAAATTCTACAGAGCGAATGTCACTTGCAGTAATTTTGTAGTTTTTGCTCTCATTGAATCGCTTATTCGCTGTTTATAACTCGTCGTAATGAGTAAGTTGTCCTCGATATCAGTGATTACAAATACACAACTGTATACTCATCCTCTATATAGAAACACTCACCGCTCTTCCCCAGAGCCTGATTCTGCTCATTACCACAGCCTCGCAAGCAATCGCGAGTCCGACAACATGGCAGGCACAGCAGCAAGTCCTGCAGCAGCCGCTGTCGGGGTCCAAGGGCGGTATCGCCAGTGAGAGCAAGACATGCAGTGAGATCGGCATCGACCTCCTCGCCCGCGGGGGCAACGCCGTCGACGCCTGGATTGGGACGCAGTTGTGCGTCGGCGTCATAGGAATGCAGCACTCGGGTCTCGGCGGCGGCGGCTTCAGTCTGATCCGGGACCAGGATGGCAACTACACCGTCATAGACTACCGCGAGGCGGCTCCCGCGGCGGCCTTTCAGGATATGTACCTGGGAAATGAGAGGGGCAGCGTCTTCAGTGGACTCGCAGCCGGTGTCCCGGGCGAATTGCGCGGATTAGAAGTGGCACATGAGCGATTCGGTAGCCTCCCATGGAAAGCCGTCGTCCACCCCGCGGCCCACGTTGCCAGGCACGGATTCGAGGTTACGGAAGATCTCGTACGCTACATGGATGCCGCCATAGGCTACGCCAAGTGGAATTTCCTGGTCGAGGACCTTAGCTGGGCCACCGACTTTGCTCCTCAGGGGCGCCTGGTTCAATATGGAGAGATCATGACGCGCAAGCGCTACGCCGATGTCCTGGACGCCGTTGCCGAGGGCGGTGCTGAAGTGTTCTACACCGGTGCCATTGCCAACTATACAATCGCCGCGCTCCAGGCGGACAACGGCACGATGACTCTCGATGACCTGGCCGATTACGAAGCCATCATCCGTCCGTCCATCAACATAACATATCGCGGATACAGACTGTTCTCGTCCGGCGCTCCGTCAAGCGGAGCAGTCTGCCTCAGCACTTTGAAGACAATGGAGACATATGACACCGAAGACACGAGGCATGAGAACCTGACCCTCCACCGTTTCATCGAGTCGATGAGGTTCGCATACGGCGCCCACCAACAGCTCGGCGACCCCTCGTACGTCAAGGACATCGACCTGCTGGAGCACGTGATGCTCTCGGCCTCGGGCGCCAACGCCACCAAGGCGCACATCTCGGACAAGACGTCGCAGCCGGTGGAGCACTACCTCGCGAACCCGTACTACGCGCAGGAGTCGCACGGGACGTCGCACGTCGTGGCCGTCGACGCGTCCGGCATGGCCGTGTCGTCGACGACGACGGTCAACACGCTGTTCGGCAACCTGATCATGGTGCCCGAGACGGGCGTCATCCTGAACAACGAGATGAACGACTTCTCCATCCCGGGCAAGACCAACGAGTTCGGCTACGCGCCCGCCCCGGCCAACTTCATCCGCCCGGGCAAGCGGCCCCTGAGCTCCATCACCCCCGTCATCGCCGAGCAGCCCGACGGCACCCTGTATGTCACCGTCGGCGCCGCCGGCGGTAGCCGCATCATCAGCTCCACCACCCAGGTCGTCTGGCGCATCCTCGAGCAGGGCCTCAACATGACCCAGGCCATGGCCGAGCCGAGGTTCCACGACCAGCTCATGCCCAACACGGTGGCTTTTGAGTACACGTTCAACAACCAGTCCACCGCGAACATGGCGGAGAGAAATCACAATGTCACGTGGGTCCGCCAGGGAGTGAGTGCCGTTCAAGGTGTCAGGATTACAGCAGATGGGTTCGAGGCTGTCGGCGAGCCTCGGCAGAAGAATAGCGGAGGACTCAACTTGTAGACATGAGAATAAACGTGGTGATTGGGGAACACGCGATAGATGACTTCGGAATTTTTCGCGACCAAGCCATTGTTTTCTGATCTATGTATGTATACGACTTTTATGGTTTCATCCAGACCTGCTCCTTGATCGTCTTATCGGTGAGAGTACAAGATTTGCGGAAACATGTTACCATGACCTTCCATCTCAATGACGATGATCATCATGATCCCGTTGTCCAAGCCAGCGAACCCAGATCAATCCACCTCCCAAACCTGAGGCTTATCGTTCTCTTCAATCAAGACCTTGAGTGCTTGCACTGTCACTTCCACCACCTCGGGTCTTCGGCTTTTCTTTGCGCAGCTTTTCAGAATCTCCAGCCCATTTTCCGCTCTAACCATCTTTCGTGCCATCTTTCCAGTCTCTCCTTCGGCAGAGATCAAGTTATAGACGATGAAAACGCCGCGATGTCTCAGATCCTCAGAATCCTCGTCACACAGGCCCAAGACGACCTGGACTCCACGGTCCCGGTGCACTATGGCCTTGACAATGGGCTCATAAGATGTGAGCGAGGCCAGGGCTCCGCCTGCAGCACTTCTTGTTCCTTCATCTTCGGCATCAGCGAGCGCAAGCATGATGTGCAACCGGTTCTTTGCCTGCGCTGATTCTTCCGCGTACAGCATGATGCCTTCGGGGCATTGGACAAGGTTGCAGACGAGTTCGACCGCAGCCTTGGAGACCATGTTATTGGAACTGAGGAGCTGCTCTTCAATCTCGGTCCAAGCCGTGCGTATAATTGTCGTGCGGCTATCATCGTCTGTGGAAGCGAGGTTCGTGAGTGCCATCAACGCTTCGAAAGTGGGTAGCAAGTCTCGTGTCTCCGCGGCTGGGTCCTGTGGAACGATGGACAAAAGCGGTCGGATTGCGGAATTCTGAGGACGGGCTCTTGTGCCACCGAAAACAAGTGCAGGATTCGTGCTAATCAATATCCTTGCAAGCGCTTGTGCAGCCGTCCTTTTCGCTGGACCCTCAGTGTCGGGAAGAGCGGTCCAAGCCGCGATGAGGAGGTTGACTGATCCTTGCTGGGCCAGCTGACCTCTGACGGATGTCGTAACCGAGAGTGAAGCTATTATCGATATTATGATCGATAGCGAGGCGATAGAGCCATTCCGGCTATGCGTAACCAAGACAGGTACAAGATTCGCCTCGAAGACTGCCTTGCATCTCGCCGCAGTATGAGCGTCGTCGTTGAGAGGGTTTGGTGCTGCCGCCGCCGCCTTGCCTCCAGCATTGGCATATGCTTTTAATTGGCTCATCTTCTTCTCTTCCTCTGTCTGGGCAGGCCGATACCGTGTAATATTCAGAAATATGCTGAGTACGCCATATGTCACTGGCGATTTGGGTGTCGCATCGGCCAATATCTTCACCAGATTCTTCAATAGTTGCGGATTCTTTGCCACCTCTTCCTTGACCGTAGGCTGGATTGTCGCGTATGCCAATCCTTCCACAGAATGGTCCTTTCCTTCGTTGTCCTCCGTGAGTAACATTGTTGTAAATTTCTTTGATAGATCCTCGATGCTTGTCGTGGCAAGTTCAACTCTGTCCTTGCCTAATTCCCCGGGTTGCTTTGGGTCTGTTGTTATCGGTACCGCCTGGAATCCTAGGGTCAGTCATTACCTGTTCCTTCTTTCAAATCCAACGCAAATGCTCGAAAACAGGTGAGGCGGCGGGGAGCTTTAGTGTGCCTACTTTCAATTTGGCCAAGATGACGGCGGCCAGATTTTTTACGGCATCAGAGTGTTTCTTCATAGCGATTGATCCTTGGGCGCCTTCGACTCCGGTGTCGACTGAGTGGACAGCATTGGCGAGCTCCGCCGGGTCTTCATCGACGATCTCCTCCAGCCACTCGGTACAATATTTCGCAATCGCCTCTCGGCAGACCGAGTTCATTGATGCGGCGTTGAGCATCTCCAGGCAAGCCGTCTCAACCTTTCTGCTCTTCCACTTGCGTCGCATGAGTGGTCCTAGGCTAGGCAAGAATCCCTCGGTGAGAAACATGTCTGATACCATGTCCGGATTAATGGGAAAGATGGATGAGGCGACGCAGAACGCTACGATGTAGTCATCATAGGTGCCGCGCTTGATTCGGTCGAAGAAGAAGTGTGAAAGCGCCTTGGGGGCGGCTTCTCCTGCAGCTTTGAGGTAGGAAGAAACGGTCAAAATGGCGTGGCCACGGACGGCGGTGGATTGTCGCATATCCAGGTAGCTGAAGAGGGTATCTGCGCATACGTCGTCCATGATGCTGCAAATGGACTTGTAAGATTTGTCCTTGGCTGAAGCTTCAGCATCCTGATTCAGAAGGGTGGTGAGTTTGTCGAGAGATCGGCAAGTATCGTCATCCTCCTGGCCGCCCTCCATCAGCTGCGCGAGCATAAGTTGAGCCTGGCTCAGGCTGTCCAACTTTGAAACATCCTCCTTGGAGGTGATGTCGTTAACAGGCGTCTCTTCCATGGTATTTATTTTTCGGGAAACCGGAATCTGCTTGACCTTTCCACAGTAAAAGCTGATTAGGTTGTAGAGACCGAATGGGTGCAAATGAAGCTCGGCAGAGTTATCCGCAACGGTTGACGACCCCAATCTGTGGAGAGTATAATCAAGTGCGTGATGAGTGGGCAAACCGCAAAGAGGTTTGGGGAAGGTATTGCGTCAACAAGGATCCGCAATGACTTTGCTGTAGCAGTACGACGGTCAACTCAACTAGCTAATTGCCTGGCTGCTTCTTGTAAGCAGACGGAGGAGAGAAGAACTCTGCTGAACGTGTGAACTCCCACGTCTTATATGTACAAGCCCTAGGGTAATGTACATACGCCACGATGGACGGGCCGAGCAACCTGTGAGGACTTCTGATTGGATGGTGAGCTGAGTCTGGACAGAGCTGCAAGGTATGATACTTTCTTCAAGTCCGGTAACAGCGAACTGGACTGGGGAAGTCTTACACGAGGAACGAGGCAAGAAAAAGCCCGGCTTGTCATTCGCTTGGGTGCTGCGTTACCCTGGTACAAGACGTGGGCAGAGGGTGGTGATTCGGCGTTGGAGAGCGCGGGATACAGAAAGATGGCTTGTTATGAGGGGTACTGCTGCACGACGGAGCTGAGGTGACACCCACGGAAAATGGCTGGATGCCTGGTGGTATTGGTCAGAGGATTTCGTGAAAAAGTCAAGCGCCCAGTTGCAAGGAGGACGTAATACATACTCAGTCTCTCGGATTTGCGATGTCGTTTTGGTCCAAGATCCGATCAGAAAGTGCCAAAAGACTCCCACGTTCTCTCAGATGGTTGCTGCCCCTCATTTATTATGTATTCCGTACCCTAAACTTCATAGCTTGGAGGGGCTCCACGAGATCCCCAGTGCCTATTCTGGGATATGTATGCATGTGCGTTATGACCACATAGAACATTACTATTCATATTCGTCTGTCAAGATGTGCTAACTTTATTGGTGTCAAGAAGATAATAATTCTGACCTTTTTTCCCTCGAATTTGTCTCAGTCGAATTCCATTCCTTCCACTGGACGACGTACAGACCTTACAGGCAGTGTCCCCGAAGCGAGTGACGTACACGTACCTGCTTGCAGTGTGCACAGCATCAAACTTTAGCGCTTCCAGCCGCAACATCAACCGCAGCTTCAGTGGGTCCCTAGCGCCGACAGATCGGCCAGAGCTTGACAAACACAAGGACAGGCAGAGAACACGCCAAGCAATAAAGAGCTCGACTTCATTCCTCGAACACGAAGCGGCAACTCCCAAGGGAAATTTGTTGTCTAGGGAGGATCTATACAGTGATTTCCCGAACGGAAGAATGCCAACTTCGCAAGGCCATTGTCCAAACCGGCACGAAATTTGAGAGGTTGCGCCCAGCGGCAAGATTTCTCTCCTTGTCTGTCCTCGTGCTCATCCGTCCTCGAAGCCATGAATAGCATCGATGGATCAGCGCATTACGAGGTCGAGGCCACGGGCCAGACGCCTTCGCTCCTCACCCTGATCATCGACACGAACCCCCGCGCCTGGGCCGCCCTCGAGGACACGATCCCGTTTTCGAAAGCGATTGCCAACATACTGGTCTTTGTCAACGCCCACCTGGCCTTTGGCAACGACAACCAGGTCGCCATCCTCGCCGCGCACTCGCACCGGGCCGTCTGGCTGTACCCGAAACCGCCCAGGAACGGCGGAGGGGCGGGAGATCAAGATGGCGACGTGGAGATGTCGGGCACCGACGGGCAGAACGGCGGCGCCGGCGCCGCGACGACTTCGGCCAACAAATATCCCCAGTTCGCGTCCATCGAGGCCTCGATCCTCTCGTCGCTGAAGGTGCTCATGGCCGAGAGCTCGGCGTCGGACCTGCCCTCGACCACCCTCGTCGCAGGCGCCCTGACGACGTCTCTGGCCTACATACACAAGACCTCGCTGGCCTACGCGCCGCCGAAGCAGTCCTCCGACCCTGCGAACCCGCTGGCGGCATCTCTGGTCTCGCAGAACCCGACGCTGCACGCCAGGATCCTCGTCGTATCCGTGTCGGACTCGGAGCCGGCGCAGTACATAGCGACCATGAACGCCGTGTTCGCCGCCTCGCACGCCCGCATCCCCATCGACACCCTGTCCGTGTCGCCACACGCGTCGCCGACCTTTCTCCAGCAGGCCGCTTTTATCACCGGCGGCTCCTACCTGTCCTGCGCTTCCAATCCGGCCGGCCTCCTGACATATCTCATGTTCGGCTTCCTACCCGACGCCGAAGCCCGCGCTCACTTGGTCATGCCATCACAAGACTCGGTCGACTTTCGAGCTGCCTGTTTCTGTCATAGAAAAGTCATCGACAAGGGGTTCGTCTGCAGTATATGTCTGAGCATTTTCTGTGAGGTGCCAGAGGGAGCCGAGTGCTTGACGTGCGGAACGAAACTCGCGTTGGGCAAGTATGGCGCAAAACCGATCGTGTTCCCACGGAAAAAGAAGAAGAAGAAGAAGGTCAACGGTCTCACAGGAAGAGAGGAGACAGGCAGCGCTACCGGTACACCTGCTCCAGCATGATTATGTATAGCTGGGTGACCGAGTGGCAGTGTGATATTATAAAGCATTATAGATGACATGGCGTTTGGCGCATGGTTTATGGAACGTATGACATGCTTTCTTGATCAAAGAAGAGAAATACAATTTATGAATTTCGCTTTGGGTTTCGCTTTGGAGCCTGCCTTGGAACAATAACGAGATGTGCATAGGGTATTTTGTATTGTGGCTATCTGTCTAACTTGTCTGGTTGTTTGGTGTCATTCCAATATCATGGCAGACTAGTAGTCTGCCCAAGCATCCTGACCTCAGAATGTTTTAATACATTTCAGGGTTTCTCGCGGAGAAGAAATTCTAGGTGGTAGAGAAAACATCCGTGATATCGTTTAGGGCGTACAAAAGAGGTCGAGTCGAACCAATCGGGTATTGTGTGGATGGTACAGTCTGATCAGTTGAAAGGCGGAAAGCAGAAATGCCACGAGAAGAAAGACATCCCATAGACCACAGCAACACATGAGGCCAAGTTGCCAAGAGTTGATGACCGATCGATCAACGAGAGAGCGCAACAAGATTTGCTCAGCTTGGTGCGATCTTTCTTGATCCCTGAGCTACACCCGCACCGCTTTCATTGTTCAGTCGACTCATGACACAATGGGGGTGGCGATCATTACCAGACATGCTGGCCAAGGCGAAGCTGTCGGTATTGTGCCCGAAGAATAAATAGTAGCCTCGGGCAGTCTGCCTCACTGCCATGGCACCAATTGCGCTGGCGGAGGGCGTTCGCAATACACCTGGATGCTTCTGGAAGTCTTCGACAATGAAGCTCTCCATGATGACCGTCTCTATCTCTTCGGCAACATCGTCTCCGTCTGGTCCCCGCTTCGTCTCATGGTATAGTCGCTCGGCGCACTTCTGAGATGCTTGCGAGGTAAGCATATGCTCGCCTGTACCACTGGTCACAACAGCCACGGCCCTCCAATCTGACGGGTCGGTGCCGCTACTTTTGTCTTTGTTCCTGGCGCTATGATCGGTGGTGGGAAGACTCGTCATCTCAGATCGCGGGATCAAGGCGGTTCCAATGCCAACCAAGGCAGCAGGGCCAATGCGGCCACGATGCTTCATGCCAATGCCTCCTGACGAGGAACCAGCGGCCATGTTGCCCCACTGATCAATTGCTATGGCGCCAACAGTATCTGTAATATTATCTTCGTCCTCTTCGTACTCGAATCCCTCGGCGGCAATCTGGGGAATATCTGGGTCAGGCGTGAGTGAGTGGAGCGAGCTAGGCCTATCGCCCGTGTCCAACTCGTCCTTCCCATCTTTACTCGGAGCGCGTTTGTGCCGTTGCTTCTTGGAAACAGATGAGCCTGTATCAGCACTTCCAGAAGTTGGTGTCTTTGGAGACGTGAGGGATCCGAGGAAGCTCAGGGGACTGCGGTCCGTGGCCACCTTTGCCGTGCCCCTGGGACTAGTTGGGGTTTGCAGCACGGATGGCAGGGCTTTGAGAGGGCTCGTAGTCCTCGCAATGTGCTTGTTATCTATGGGTGTACCTGGTGCCGGCGAGTCTGGTTGACCTTCGTTCCAGGTGCCTGTTGTGATGGCATTTGTGTGGTCTCGCGTGTCTCGACCCTTGTGCAGTGGATCAGATGTTAGAGAGGCGGCATTTGCTCTAGAATTAGAGGGAGTCAATGAAACTTCGGCCAATTTCAACTCCTTCTCCCATCTCTCATACCGGTCGAACGCATTCCTGGACACGAGCCAGTCATTTGGCACAAGCGGCATCCCGTGTGTGGAAGCAAAGTCCTTGGCACCCTCCCCAATAAGGAGGTTTGGTGGGACTCTACGAAGAGTGAGGGCCTTGTGGCTCTCCAAGAGTATCATCTTTGCCAGGCTGATTGGATTCTTGATGTCTAGAGCTTGATGTGAGCCGACCTGCCAAGTAGACATGAGAAAAGAAAACCTACTAGGTGTTGCACCGCAGGCACCACTCCTTCCAAAATGATCAACGATGGTGGCATCGCACTCGACAGTCCCGTCAATGGCCAGATTGCTTCCAAATCCGGCATTCGTGATTTCTCTGTCTTCCAGTACCTTGATGGCAGCCTCAACGCCATCGACAGCTGGAGCACCCAATTTGAGTAATTTCATGGCAGCACGAGCCGCACTTTTGCAAGTCAGCACACACAGGAAATTGGACGAGAGTCGAGAAGAGAATCCAGAACATACTCGCTACAAGCTTCAAGATGAAGCCTCTCATTTGCGGAGCTGTGGTATCCCGCGCCTGCATGGATGAAAATGGCCGCGACAGGAGGTTTACCGCCATATTCGATTGTACCGTCAGCCCACCTGATGTGACTGCCTTCTTCGGTTGGTTCGTCGGTCTTCTCAGGATTTGACGGAAAAGAAGTTGTATCAAGGTCTTCGTCTACTCTGGGCTCTGGTGATTCATCAGAACTTTCGTCGAGAGATGGCAATCTATCAGAAGGCTCTTCGGACTTCGTGGTATCTTGCCGGCTTGTTTCGGGCAAGTCTGGGTGGTCCTTGCCGAGTTTCCTCTTTCCAAGTAAAGACCTCAAGATGCCAACATATCCCCTCTGCTGGTGGGATGAGGACCCTTCCTCATTCAGGTTCGACATCGGCTTCCTGTTCGGTCGAATCGACTCTGTTCCAGGGATGCCGGCGTAGAAACAGCTGGAGGACCTTTATGGTTGTAGCCTGGAGATCAAAGATAAAGGTCGCGTTGGTGACTCAGTCGGGAAAAATATGGAGATGGATTCTAGTCTCAGAGGGAAGCATTCCAAGTCCTGATATAGGACTCTTTCCCTCGGCTGGAGTCGTTTCTTCTATCCCCGATAGAGATTCGAAGGTCGAGGTTGGCTGGACTCTGAAATGTTACTATCGGCGTAGAAGAGTTCCAGAGAGCATCAGTGACGGTCGGAGAAGGAGCGTGGGCAACACTTGAACCGAGGTTCGGGTGTGTTGGATCTTGTTGGCTTCAACCAAGAAGACAATAGAAATGTTCTATAAAATATGAAAAGCGGTTATTCCTTAGAGTAAGGCGAGTTTTATCTGCTTTTTCCGAGGTGGGCTGAGGAGAGGAGGGCAGAAGAGGGAAAGTAGGTATGAAGAAGGAGGTTGCGAGGGAACCATCTTAATCCTGCTTCGAATAGAAGAACTAGTTGAAGGGATCGGGTCTGGCCCAGGTGAGTCTCAACCGCCTTGAGAAAAGGTAGGCAGGCACGTCCGGATGGATAGGTGGGTACACTGAATACTGGAAGCTCAAGTGCAATTGCCGGATGGGATACAGATTTCAACTTCCTCAGCACGATCGGGGCTCTGAAGCCGCTATTGTCGTATCAGGATATCTTGAGTGATAATACCTGGATAGCATCAACTACACAATCCTTTTTTAATGGAAAGCCCTGTCAAGACTCAAGACCCGTTCAAAGAGACGCAAACACACTTGCGTATCATGAATCGTCCTTCCATTAAAGTCGCCAGAGACCTGACAATATATCAAGCATTCCGTATATGCTTTCCAGAGAACAATGCTCTCGTTGACTCCAGGTAGGCAGGTACGCTTCGACTATATATCAGGTCGCTGTTGAGTTTGGGTTGGACGTCAAATTGTCAAGTTCCAGGGGAAGAGCTGAGGCTCCACAGACACTAATTCTTGGTGGGGCGACTCGATTCACCCCACACTTGGAATCCATTGATCCTGGTTCGAGACCCAGCACTCCAGCACTGAAGCCCCCCGTTCCAGCCGCTCCCATTACCTACCACCTGCACCGCCACAGAAGGTCGTCACAGGCTACAGCTCACCCCCCTATGAGCAGGCAACGTAATTCCACCCATTGAAGGAGACGCCGACGATAGCTGCCCCGCGGATCCAACAACCCAAGCTCGATATCTGCCTCTACTACACAACCGGAGACGGGCTGGTCATACTTCCAAATCTCTTCGTCCCCGCGACTATCAATCTCTCAAGATGGCGAACCAAACGCCGGCCGTTGTCATGGACAAGTAGGTGCTTCCCCCCAAACCCCGCAGTCGCAAGCCCACGAAACGCCAGGGCGACGGGCACACGATGCTGACCTGATTTTGCAGCGGTACGGGCTTCTCGAAGCTTGGTAAGACCAAATCCACCTCATGGCAGCTCAATCCCCTCGCCGCGACGACCGAGAAGCTTACCAGAGATGTTATATGATCATAGGTTTCGCCGGTAACGATTCGCCCTCATTCGTCTTCCCGACCGCGATAGCGACCAAGGGGCCCGCGGCCGGCGGCGCTGGTACTGGATCTGGTAGACCAGCAGTCGCCAACAAGCCATCCTTCTTGACGGGAGGCGCCGGAGCTGGCGGCCATCTTTCAGGCAAGCGAGGCACCGAGGACCTGGACTTCTTCATTGGCGACGAAGCGATCGCAGCTTCGAATGGACCTGGTGAGCTACCACACTCGTCGGAGCTATATGGGGGACCTCCTCTAACAGAAGTATAGGATATGGCTTGCACTACCCGATTCGGCACGGTCAAATAGAAAACTGGGTACGAGCGATACGGAGAACCAAGCTTAAGAGAGATGTTTGCTGACAGAGTCTAGGACCACATGGAGCGATTCTGGTCAAACTCCATCTTCAAATACCTCCGAGTCGAGCCCGAAGACCACCACTTCCTTCTCACCGAGCCTGTACGTCTATCTGTCACAGATTATAGTACTTCAGCATCGCGAGACTGACATGACCATACTAGCCCCTGAACCCTCCCGAGAATCGAGAAAACACCGCCGAGATCTTCTTCGAGTCGTTCAACTGCGCAGGTCTCTACATTGCCGTGCAAGCTGTTCTCGCTTTGGCTGCATCGTGGACGTCCTCCAAGGTGTCTGATCGCTCTCTCACGGGTACCGTCATCGACTCCGGTGATGGTGTCACCCACGTCATCCCTGTCGCCGAGGGTTACGTCATTGGATCTTCGATCAAGTCCATCCCGATTGCCGGTCGCGACATTACCTACTTTGTCCAGTCGCTACTCCGAGACCGTGGCGAAGCCGACAGCTCGTTGAAGACGGCCCAGGAGATCAAAGAGGAGTACTGCTACGTATGCCCGGATATTGTCAAGGAATTCGCCAAGTTCGATGGCGACAGAACCCGATTTGCCAAGCACGTGGTCAACCAACCCGGTGGTCGCCAAGTCAGCGTAGACGTTGGCTATGAGCGTTTCTTGGCCCCTGAAATCTTCTTCAACCCCGAAATCTACTCATCCGACTTCCTCACGCCTCTCCCCGTTGTGGTCGATGGTGTCATCCAGCAGAGTCCCATTGATGTGCGCCGAGGCCTGTACAAGAACATTGTGCTGTCCGGAGGTAGCACTTTGTACAAGGACTTTGGCCGTAGGTTACAGAGAGACATCAAGCACCTCGTGGACGCGAGAATTCGTGCCAGTGAAGTGCGCAGCGGCGGTGCCAGGAGTGGTGGCCTAGACGTCCAGGTCATTACGCACAAGCGACAACGGCACGGACCCTGGTTCGGAGGTAGCTTGTTGGGACAGACCCCAGAGTTCCGCTCGTATTGCCACACAAAGGCAGAGGTATGTTTTTCAAGCTTGATGCGGAGTGCTATGCTAACTCTCATATAGTACCAAGAGTATGGTCCTGGTATCGTGAGAAGATTTGCTCTGCTTGGTGGACCTGGCGGCTCATAAGCTGAGTAACCATGGAACGATTTAGATTAGACATGGGACAGGCCACAGACTTTTGACGGAAGCAAGGAAGTTGGGCGTAAGAAAATTGAAACCATATTCTTTCCATCTGAGAAGCGTTTGTTGTTCTCGTTACATGCGTCAGGCGATTGACCTAGGGCTTGGCATCTGATCGTATGTACAAGCATGTCGAATTGCTGGGCTCCTTTATTCTCCTGCAACGCCCAATTATTGTCAAATAGCTCTTACATGGACCAGGGCAGCCATGCTTGTCGGTACCAAAGAACCATAATCTGGGGTGAAAGGGTGCCATCGTGTCGTCCATCATTAGTTCTGCCCCGCCAAGTCCTTGGCCACAACCTCCTGTTTCGTCGGAGAATGTCTGAGCGACGATCCAGACTAGTACAGACCAACGCCTATCTCAGTTCTTGTTATGTCAAATTCATGGCCGGGATTTCAAGCGGACGGTGTTATTTGACAATCTTCTGGATAAAGACTGCTTTTGGTCATATACTCCGCGGCTGCAATATGCGTTCGAAATAGTGAGTAATTGCCTACATGAACGGGCGCGAGATCATAGACGGTCAGCGATCTTCTGATCAATCTCTTGAATAAACGCTTAATATTTGAGGATCAAGGCCTTACACGTCTGAAAATTCCAGCCAACTGTCTTCAAGCCTCGGTTTTGTTTGCTTCTCATGTGAAGTCGGGTTTCTCAAGTTGCAGCACAGCTACCCCACGGACCCTGGTCATACGAGTGCTATTTCAGCCTCGCACACGGGGTTGGATATTCATATATATGTCGCGTTATGGCCTCTACATGTGCACTTGTCTCATTCCCGGGGCAGTCAGCCTGGTGTATTGATATCAACAAAACTCGGCGACCATGGACTTTGGGGAGCCGCCGAACAGCCCGCTGCTGAAAAGCAGACCGGGCTCCTCCAAGAAACGCGAGTCGTTCAAGGAGAAGAATCTCACCATCCGGAGGGCCTCGTGGAGCCACGACGGCGGGCTCAACACCATCACGCCCACCAGCGGGCTCGACCTGCTCATACGCCAGGCCCTGGCCCGCAGCAACCCGGCCCTGCAGCCGGCCTGGCACTTTGACGAGCACGGCAACCCGGTGCTGCCGCCGCCGTCGCCGCTGCGGCGCTCCGTCCAGCCGCTGGAGGGCATCGCGGACCGCATGCGGCAGAAGCGCAAGTCGTGGTACGACGGACAGAACGAGGATGATGCGGACTACGATAATGTCCCGTCCCGCCTGCTCGCCCTGCCCACGGAGCTCCAGTTCTTCGTCATCTCGTACCTCGCCCTGAGCGACCTCGAGCGGCTCCGCCGCACCTGCCAGTACTACCGCTTCCTGCTGAGCCCCGAGTACGTGCGCGCCCTGTTCGGCGGCGAGCAGGGGCTCGCGAGCCAGCTGACGGGCCACTGCCAGGAGTGCCTCGAGACGCCGGGCCGGGGCGCCCTGATCCTGCAGCCCCCGCGGCCGGGCAGCAACCGCGGCCTGCCGCTCAGCAGCAGCAAGTGCTTCCGGTGCAGCGTCGCGGACCGCGACCTCAAGGTCGGCGCGTACTACCCGCTGGCCAGCAATAACAGCTCCCGGGCCTGGACGTGCCGCTGGTGCGGGTGGCCGGTCGCCGGGGCGCACAGCTGGGCCAGCGAGCAGTTCCACGTCGCCTGCTACGATCGGTACTACCGGGTTCTGTGGGTGTTCATGTTCCTGGGCTTCGCGCAGTTGGTCGTCGGGATTGTGGCGGCGAGCTTGAGCCTGGTGTACTATCGGCACGATCTGGTCGTGTTTGCCCCGACTGTGGTAAGTTTTGGAACCATGACAAGTGCCCTTGTCTGATAGGATCTGCGAGACATGTGTCTTCTTACACTTCTGACTTTCGACAACAGGTCAACTTCATCCTGCTCTGGGTCTGCATGGCGTTTCTCATGCTACGAGGCAACCGGATCAGAACGTACCACTGGGTCGGCATCGTGGAGATGGTCATCATGGCCCTGTGGATTCCTCCCATATACGCCGTGTCCCGGGACATGAGACGAAATACCAGCGGCAAAATCTACGCGAGCTCAATCGCCGTGTTGAGCTTTGCTGCTGTTAACATGTGAGAATTTCTTTCCGCGACTCTCGAGTGAGCAGAACGATACTGACAACAGTAACTCTTTACAGGCTATTCAGGTTACTCAATGTCATTGGGAACGTCGTCTTGACACTGGAATATGACATGACGAAGCATTATGCGCCACAGATCACCCTGCGACGTCGCCTTTTGAATCTCATGATGACAGGCCTCATCTATTGGACGTATCCGCAGTGCGTAGAACAGAAATACCCGCCGGACTTTCATTGAACACGGCTGGGTTTTGATATATTACGAGTTCTATGAAATCAAAAAAAAACTGATTTTCTTGTGCTGACTGCTGCTTCGGGTATCGAACTTCTTTCTATAGTGAAACCAGCTATCCCAAATAATTATTTGCGCCAAGAGATATGCATTTGTTCCCCCCCTTCTCCCGATTGTAAATGGCAGTTCGTCAAAGATCATCATGAACAATTCTTCTCAATAATACAACTTTCGAAAAACATCAAACATGATTATTGATGTTGCATTCCTCCCTGACCGTGACCGCCATACTCGTTGCCTAGCAGCATGGCCGCAATGTCATTCCACTGTCCCTCCCTCCAGCCCCAGGACGCATCCGGGAATCCAAAATTGCCCGAGTAATCCGGGGTGAACTGGATACCGCCCGGACCCTGAGACATGTACATCCCCGGTAAGCCGTGCTGCGGGTCCGGCATGACCTGGTTCATTTCGTGCATGTTCTGTTGCTGGGGCGGTACAGGTTGCTGGTTATATGCTGGGTGGCTCGATGGCCCCGGTTGGGGCTGGGCTTGCTGCGGGGGAGCGCCAGGGTGAATGTTGCCGCCAGAAAAGTTGCGACTCATTTCGTTCAGATCCTGTATCACGACAGCGTAACGCCGCGTCGTCCCTGGCACAAGGGGATTGTCTAGGATCTTGGCGGAAAAGTCGGCACAGTTGGCCAGCAGCGCTCTAGAGGTCATGGACCAGCGTGGAAGGTATGATGAGGAGAGTGCCTGCTGTCTGACCTCGCAGATAATGTTGAGGACCAAGACCAGTGCCGCTGCATATAGAAAGTAGAAGTCCCACCAGGTCACGGTGTCGAAACACCCAATGCTGTCGAGTCTCAATAGGATTCGTATTGACTCCTGTGCGGCTTCGGCACATACATCTGACAGGGTCGTCGTGCCGCTTTGTGACTGAGGAGGATTGGCCGCTGTTTCGGGAGAGAAGATGCGGCTGGCCGCGCCGAGCATGGCGTTCCTCGACAAGACGCAGAGGACATGGTGGTACTGAACGTGAAGCAGCAGTATGGACCTCTGGGACGACGGTTGCTGCCCATTCACGGCCTCCAGGCACAAATGTCTGGGTAGGCTCTCTTTCCAGCGCCGGAGATCCCGAATCAATGCAGCAGCGGGTGATAGTGGGCCGCTATACGACTCCTCTGCCGCCTCGCTTGTATTGTTGATACTTCTCACGACGCGGCAGGCCTGGGATAACAGCACCAGCAGGCGGTTCGAATAAGCCATGCTATCGGATGAGCCCATATCAAGGATGGCTTGTCGGGGATTTCCCGCCGAACAGGCTGCGTCGTCGATAGCACTTGGCCGGTCAAGAGATGCTGCCTGCATGAGTTCGAACTGATACAGCGTCCACCAAACTCGTTTTCGCAGCTCTCTTGCCAGTGGAGTGTGCAGGGGCGCCTTTGCCTCTCTGTGCAGGCCGATCGCTACGGCTATCCTGACAGCGGTTCCGGTCAAAGTCCAGCTCGAATCTTTGTGGTTCGTGTTGTTGAGGTGGAGGGCGGCCAGCAGCAAGGCCTGTACCGCCGACACGCTCGAGGTAAATATGACGCTGGGCAGTAGAGCCTGGACCTTCCTCCACCATCGATCTTCGGCGGCCTGGCCTTGTTTCAGAGAAAAGGAGTCGATGGGCGCGATCCGTCGGGCGAGAATCAAGACACACAGCAGGCTGCAAATCCATGTCGGGTCGGCGTCGGTCGTCAAGGAGGCAGGATTCGAGCAAAAACGTTCGTACTCCTCGCGAAAGGATGCCTCGTGGAGCACTGGAAAATCAGCGTGTATCTGGTCGAAGAAGGCCGCTATCAACGTATCAGGCACGGGCCCGTCAAAAACATCGTGCATAGTTGATGCAGGCGATGCAGTCGTCGCTGTCGTTAGGTTTGTCTTCTCCACCACCGGCGAGGATACGGAGGCGGCGGTCATGGGACTCTTTCCCGAGCTCATCTCCCTGCTTAGGTCGCTCACTTCGCCGACCCAAGCCTTTTCTGTCGGATTTCTCCCAAACAAAAAGAACTGCCCCTGATTTTGAGGCTCCCCGCCAGCGAAAAGGGATCGAATTCTGATCTGGAAGACATAACTGCTGGCCGGGCCAATGTATTGCGTTTGGCCCTGTTGGTCACGCAGCACAGGGACGTCTTCCTGCTGGCTTTGGGATGACTGATCGAGATTTTCTTCCGAATCCAGCGGCAGCGGCGACTCTTCCGGCGGCGGCAGCGGGATCCCGAGAGACGCCCCGAGGGCACGCATCCCCTCGATGCTCGACGTGTCTGCCTCGGGCACCAGCCCCTTGATTAGACTCTCAAGCAGGCTGAGGCGCGTGCCGAACCCCTCGGCGGAGGCGTAGATGCGCTTCTTCCGCAGCTGCGTCGTCACGCACTCGAAGCCATGCGTCTGACAGTACCGACATGGTGCATGCTCGACGCCTTCGGGCGCCTCTGTCGGTCGGTGGCATTTCTGCTTGCGCGACTTGCATCTAGTACGCCATGTAAGTGAAGGCTCACACAAGCTATTACAGCACTTTTGAAAAGAGGTGGACGAGTAATAGTGGAAGGGAAGATCAGGCAGGGCAAGAGTAGAAAGAAAAGCAATTCGTGAATCCCACCATGTCGAGCTTACTTGTCACAACTGATCTCGGTGCGCTTACGCCTCTCGGGCGGTACACGACGGCTAGGCATCGTGAGATGTCATTGGCAGGAAACCCCCGAGGCGTGGACTCAATGGCTGGCCGATAGCAGTAGAAGGACACACCACACACTGACACTGGCACTGTCACACGCAAATCGAGCCGACAAACCAAACAAACACACACACTATCGTCCCAAGCAAGACTTGACACTTTCTTTCGGATGCCGTCCAAGCGATAAGTGGAGAGGCAGGGCAAGAAAAGCACGCGCTGCTCAGCGCTGCGGATGCTGGGTTAAAAAGAGTGTGATCCGGGTCTTTGGCCAGCCTCTCTTTGGGGGAAGCCGGGAATACAAGGAATACTCGGTGCGGGTGCTGGCTTCCGAGGGTTTCGAACTGCGGCACCTGCTAACCAGGCGAACTAGTGAGAGAGGTCGGAGTTCAGTTGGGTGACGAGCACTAAATAGCAAGAACCCCGCCCATGTCGATCTCGAAGCAGCAATGGAACGTCTGGACGACGGGAATCATTCACTGATCAATCACACCAAGGGCTTTCCTCGCGCGGAACCGGTTCAGACTTTCCGGTCGTGTTATTGTACACCGAATCTAGAAGAAGAGCAAGAGTCAGACTTGCATATCGAAAGAAGTCAAAGCCACCTGATTGGATTCAGGGGACGAGGTCTGCAAATTCCTAGGTATACCCTTGTGGAAATTTGACATGATATTCCTCCTTCACGTGCTTTCCCAACAAAACAGGACATAATATATGGATCATAATTGGCTGGTTGGCTGAGCTGGCCGAGCTGGCTTCTGCTTCTTGTCAATAGCTGGCTGGCTGGCATGATGACCCATGATATACCGAACCCGACATGCAGCGTCCGAGTGCTCGGATCTGCAGGAAGTACAGAGGCCACTATTTGACAGGCGCCAGGTACTCCGTACAGTAGCCCCAATGCCAAGAGCAGGGAAGACGCATTCAGAATCTTCCACGAGATTGCTGCAGCCATAGTAAAAGTGATGAATGGATATGTGTTTTCCCTTTTACATATTGGCGGTGTGTTTCTTATTATTTGTTGTGGCCGTCTTTCCGCCCTCTCAGCATCGGTGTTGTATTACATATTTATGCCTCTGTCTTCTCTCCAGCACGCAATCATCGGCCACCGGACCGCTCGGCAGACCATCGCCATGGCCAACGGGGATATTTATAAAACCTACCCCGGATCTAGAAGGATTCCACTGAATTAACCAAAGCCACTGTCAAACCAAACAGCGTAGAATTTCTTAAAACAAAACTAAGTTGCTAGCATCAGACCACGGGACCCTTGTATCGCTTATACCGGCCGTGTCACCCATAATTTTACCTTGGGGCGCCCGTGCTGGCTTCTGTTGATGCCGCTGAACAGTGCTGCTTTGGCACTCGTCTAATGCACTCCGTACACTAGAATCGAGATAGACGCCCCCAATTCTTGCCCGTCTCGGGAAATAAAAGCGCGCCCAGCCGCGCGTGGCGTGTAGAGTTGGTCGGCGCCTGGCGCCATCGTGGGCCCAGATCTTGTTTGCTCCTGGCATACTACTGCTTCCGCGGCTATGCCAAGACATCCCTGACTGATGAGTATCTTGACCGGCACTTCATCAACGGCAAATCAGCTTCACCGGGTGATTCCATGTTGATACATGTACATAGGGTCCTGGCTGGGTTCAATATTGACTATCAAGCCGATGAATATTACTAGGTCTGGCAATTTCGAGATGCGAGATTGATTGATACAATGTACCTTCCCTTTTTCGATCCTACCCTAATAACAAATACGTCATGTGGTCGGGTTCTTTCCTCACCGCGAGTATGGTTTTGGAAAAGTTGTATCATCGTTCTTTCCTACACTACCAAGGCAGGAGCAGGCCTCTGGTTATTACTTTGCAGCATGGCGATATTGGAAGATGCTGCGAGCGCACCGACCAGTACCTTGAATTCTGCCTCTGCCTTTTCGACGTCCTTGTCTAGGTCGTGGAGCCAGATCCAGAGATACCTCTGCGCTTGATTCTCCACGATCTTATTCATATTCGAGCCGACCCCCGGGGCCTTGAAGGCGCACAAATCACCCGCCTCCTTGCTCGTCTGGACGATTTGCTGCGCGCGTGGCCGTCTGAAGGCGTCAAAGACCGAGAATGCCGCTTCGATCTGCTCCTCGGCTCTTACCAGCCCTAGCAACCTGGACATGACCAGCGCGTCCTCGATGCATTGCCCGGCGCCCGCAGCTTGGTGCGGCAGAGTTGCATGAGCAGAGTCGCCCAGCAGGCAGATGCGCTTGTTGAAGTACGTCGGCGTCACGAGATGGTGGAAGAGACCCCATCGTAGCGGTTTAGCCCACTGCAGCGTTGCAAGGTGGTCAGTAAGTGTTCTTGGTATGAGTTGTGCCAGGCGTCATCATTGAATTACGGTAGTACTCACGTCAAGCAGCTCCACCAGCCGTTCATCCACCCCAAGATCTGCTATATCTTGGGTCATCTCCTCCCGGCTTACGGGTTTTGTCCACTGGGGATGTGTCCACGGCTTGTCATCTAGGCGGAAGCAGACCATATTTGACTGAGTGCCACTCGAGATGGGAAAGGTTGTGATGATGCATCTGTCACCCATGAACATCTTGGCATCTCCAGCGATTTCGTTGCCGTCCACGTCCTTTCCGAGGACCCGCATCGCGTCCTCCATCGGTATGATGGCCCGGTACACGTACTTGCCCGTATACTGTGCCTGGACGTATTCGGGCCACCGGTCACCTAGCACGGCGCTGCGTGACATGCCCTTGATTCCGTCGGAACCGATGGCGCAGGTTGCCGTGGCCACCTCACCGTCCTCGAACTCGATGATGACTCCCGTCTCATCCTGGGAGAGGCGCCTGACCCGTTTGCTGAATCGGACGTTCTCCTCGGGGATGCCCGCCGTCAGTATATCCAGGAGGTCCTTCCGGTGGGCGCTCGTTCGCAGGTAGCATGGCGCACCGTAGGACATGGGCCTGAGCCCACGCTTCTGGCCCAGACCCTCCTCGACCAGCATGGCATCCATCATGACATGGTCCTTGCCCGGAGTGACGTTGCCGCTCGAGATGTCTTCGTAGAGCTTGGTGAAGCCGGGCTGGAGGGACTCCATGGCACGGATGGCGTTGGGCCCGAGGCCAACGCCTGCCCCGACGGTGCTGAAGCATTCGGCCGACTCGTACAGCGTGAACGGGACGCCCTGTTGTAGAAGCCCGCCTGCAAGGGCCAGCCCGCCAATGCCTGCGCCGATAATGGCCACACTGAACGGCCGCTCCGCCTCGGTGAGTTTCAGGGCAGGCATTATTTATCTGCAGGCGGCCGAAGAGAGTGTATGATATATTTTTGGAATAGTGACCTGCAGGACCAATGCTTGGAAAGAGAATTCGGAAGTCGCTGGTCGATGAGTTGGGCTCACTTCCTTCTTTTGAACTTGGTCCGCCGAGTCTTCACTCTGCATACGGAGCCTGGTCGAATTTGTGTCAGGTTAGTATATATCCCACTCCCAAGCACGACTTTGGACGGGCACGAGGAGAGCTTTTTCTTGATGAGCCTGGTTCCCGTGTCTCGAATCGAGGGACCGAAAATCACGCCGCATGCAGGTCGATCATATCACACACCTGAAGCGTGCTTCCCGACCTAGTCAAGCAACGAAGGACTTTTGCGGGATGGGGCGAGTTTACCGTCGGACGGACACAGCCGGTGCGCCCATGTAAATAACACCGAAAAATCATGAATCAAGAACCTGGCACCAGTCCGCATAGGGGGGTTTCGACCGTTGCTGACCCCGGGGTCCCGAACGCGCCCCTCCTCCGCCCCCAGAATGGGGCACCCGTATATGTGCGTATCGTGTCTGGTGTTATTCCGCACTGCTACTCAATGCATCGTCGACGACCTCGGTTCGCGAGTCAATCGTAGGTCGCCTATCCGGCCTACCTACGTGGTAACGTATAAGCTGGGGCGGGCCCCCCGTACCACCCCTCAATTGAGGCGTTTTTGTATGCGGCTGCCGGCATGCGACCGAGTGGTTCTCCCCTTTATCTTGCCACTACGACTATGCATATCTGACTATTGATACTGCCCGTCGGAAGGACAATCCCGATTAAAGAACGGCTGTCAGTTGTCGCCGGGCCGCATATAGGTATAAGGGACGCATTATTTCATGCTTATAGGAACAGATGTTTGATAAGCATCTTACTTGCAGGGTCGCTTAGGTTTACCTATTTCGAAAATTGGTTCCATGAACTGGATAACACAAATGCCGATACAGAAACTTCGTCAGTGAACGATATTCTTTGGAGCAGAGTCATGGCGGGCATCAGCAACAAGGATGGGCCATTGGTCGTAGATGTGCACTCCCATCTATACCCGACCTTTTACCTCGATCTGTTAAAAACAAGGACTGAGGCGCCGTATGTCAAGGACAACAAATTAGTAAACCGGGCATCTGCGGCGGGCGCCGGAAAGCCCATATTGCCTATCCTACATGACATTCGGACCAAGATTGCGTTCATGGACGCGCATGGCATTGACATTTCCATCTTGTCCATCGGTAATCCCTGGCTGGACTGGCTGAGCGGAGAGACGGCTGGTCCGGTGGCGAGAGATGTCAATGACCAGTTCAATCAGCTCTGTGCTGAGAGCCAAGGTCGGCTATTCTTCTTTGCGACTCTGCCGCTGGGAGGTGATATGGACGCCATCATCAGCGAGGTATCGCGGCTGAAGGAGTTGAACTTTTGCCGCGGCATCGTCATCGGCTGCGCGGGCACGGGCGACGGCCTAGACGACCCGGGGCTGCTGCCCATGTACCACACCCTGGCGGCGGCCGAGCTCCCCGTCTTCCTCCACCCAAACTACGGACTGCCCGAGTCGGTATGGGGGCCGCGCGCCAAGGAGTACGGCCAGATTTTGCCGGTCAGCATGGGGTTTCCCCTCGAGACGACCATTGCCATGACCAGGCTGATCCTGTCTGGCGTTTTCAAAGAGGTCCCTGAGCTGCGGTTCATCGTGAGCCATGCCTGCGGCACGCTCCCGTTCCTGGCCGGCCGGATCGAGAATGCCATCGACCACGACCGGTTGTGGGTGTCGCAGGGCAAGACGACGTCGCAAGATCGACAGACAGTATGGGACATATTACGCAAAAACGTCTTCATGGACGGCATCGTGTACGACCAGATCCCGCTCAAGATGGCGGTCGAGGCGGGCGGCGCCGACAGGGTCATGTTCGGGACGGACCACCCGTTCTTTCCGCCGCCGACGGGGCCGTCCGGAGCCGACGAGATGTGGCCGAGCATGTGGAGCAATGAGAGAGCCGTGGCCGAGGGCTTCGGCAAAGGCTGCGACGTGTACAGGCAGGTCATGGGCGAGAACGCGATCCGGGTCTTGAGTCTGCGTGAGAGCTCGGCGGATCACGGTGGTGGTTGCGACTGCAAATAATTGACGAAATTCTATTCTTGAAGGTCTTTCTGTTCCTGATGTAAGATGTACGCTCGTATGCTTCTAAGACTCTCTCTACGCCAAGCGTCGTCGTCGGCATCGGTATGCTTGTAGCGGACTTGTTTTTGTTTGCGTCTTCATTTGAAAGGACATCCGCAATTCTTAAACCCTGACTCGGTCTCATCCATCCAAACTCACAACTTGGCAAACTGCGCATCCGTGCTCACCTTGCCGTGCTCACACACCGCGAGCAACGGACCAAGCTTCCCGTCCTCGCCCACGGCCCGCATCTCGCCCTTCATGACGGCCAGCCTCTTGCCGATGGATAGAATCTCGCAGCGGATGTCGACCGTCGTGCCCACCGGTATCGGCAGCAGGTACGTGCAGTTGAGCGTGCGGCTAACGCCCATGTACGTCCAGAAGCCGGGCTTGTTGACCAGGTGCAGCGGCCACGTGGTGCACGAGTCGAACAGCGTCGCCGTGCACCCGCCGTGCAGGTTGCCCATCTGGTTGCAGTGCGCGGGCTGCACCGCGAAGCGGAAGTCGACGCGCGGGTAGGGAGACGCCGCGTGCGAGTGCACTGTGAGATGGGGGATGATGGTGGCCATCCAGTCCTGGGAGTTTGTTAGATATATAGATGGTGAATTATATGGTATAGAGGGTAGAAGGGAGGCCCAAAGGCATATTCCGCCTAAAGTTCTTCAAGAAGGTCCTCGTCCCCTGTACCCTCATAAAAAACGATGCATGAATAGACCTACATTATTGTCCGGGTCCTGATACTTTTCCACGGCCCATTGCATCGAAGCCTTGACTCTGTCGATGCCACTCAGCCCGGACAAGTCGTCCACCAGCTCGGCCCTAATCGAAGCCAGGTGCTTGTTCCTCTGCGACATGGCGGCGGCGGCTTCTCCGGCAGAAAGACTCAATGAGGTGTGATGGGTTCTCAAGTAAGACTGATCTATCCGAATTCAATAGTCAATGTGCTGCGTAAGAGAATAAGTCAATGGTACAATAGTGGTGTTGATGGAATGGATTCAAGATGTGAGATAGATGGCCCTTGTAGCCAGCTGCTGGGAACCGGGCTAACGCACGACTTGCCGAGGTTCAAGGTCAACTGTCCCTAACAGGCGGTCGCTTACAGGGGAGGCAGCGCTGATCCTTTTCGGTCACTTACTATTCAGAATCCTTCTGTCTTATTAATTTTGACGTAGGTTCATGTTTTCAAAAGGCTATTCTCAAGGAATTCAGGATTATGGTTTTCTTCATTCTTTATCAGTCGATCAACACTATTTCACCTTGCACATCGATATTGACACATCTTTGTATCAGTGCGCCGTGCCATGCATAGACTCCCCAGAGGGGCCGTTGTCAAACATATTTCAATATAGGCTCATCATACGCTTTCAAGATTTTATCAATGGTGTGTATTTATTCTTGACTCTTGAACTAGGCTCTAGTACAGCTTTCTTTCATCATCAAAGTCCAAGTCAATGCCTGCGAAGCATGTGACTAGGAGCCAAATTTCAATTCAATCTCACCATATACCCTTATGGAAATGGCCTGCAGCCGAAGACACAATGCCAAAACGCCCCTATAAACGCCAGACCATGAGTTTTGCCAAGTCAACAGTCATCCTCCATGGTATGGGTATCAGCGAAGGTAAGAAACTTAGGAGAAGAAAAGGGACGCTCATCGGCCGCCTCTCGCGGCCATGTTGAGGATGGATGATTCACCACCACATTTCCATCTTCCCCAAAATCAGATAGACCTCAGACAGTCTCGTGCGGCTTGACTGGCTGTCTTCCTATGATCATACTGTCACCATCGTCATCAATATCGCGCATCCGCGTTGCCCCAAATACAGACTCGCCTCCTTTCGTGGTCTCAGTGGAAGGACCACCAGGAGCAGAGCCAGATCCAAGCTCCCAGCTCCCAGCACGCTCATGTCGAGCGCCATTCTTGGCGATTGAGAGGTCCGGGTCTGATGCCATCTTCTCTGGCCCCTTCGACCCACCGAGTCCAGTACTTCGGCCAGAAGACTTACGCTGGAATCCGAGTACGCCAAACACGTACAGCAGCACGGCGGCGACCCCAATCACGGCTATCGCTATAGCCGCTCCAATGGCACCAGCCGCAGCCGGCGACAGATTAAGATCGTGGTGTTTGGCGGAACTCGATCCTCCAACTGATGATGCCCTGCCCGCCGAGCAGAAAATATTGATAGCATCACATGTGGTGCACCACGCGGGAACATTGTTAATTGAGAATTCCCGAATACCTGACACAAAATCGCTGTACCTGATGCGCGTTTCCGAGTTTCCGTGGCTAAACAGGGGATACTCGTAGATGGGATTGTCTGCGGAACTTCCGTTGCGATATAGAAAGCGAACCCAAAGGTCGTCTATGGTAGGGAATTTTGCAGTGTCCGTGCCTTCAGAAAAGAGCTCAAATACCACTAAGAATAGTCATGTTAGCGCCGTTCAATAATCTTGTCGCAGATGAAACTTACTCGCACTGCCAAAGCCGGGTATCTCTTGGAACAATCCCGAAGAATGGCCCGTAGATAGCTCTGACAACGAGAAGAAGGACAGCATCGGCTGAAATGACCCAAACATGAGATTCAGCTTCGTTGCGTCTCCCTGCAAAGAGACCTGCTGCTGGAACTGTGCCATAATTTTGGCACTGAGCGTCCGGCCGGCGATGGCGCGGATCATGTCACCTTCAACTTTGCCCGACGCTGTAAGATCACCATTCATGGCAAATTGCTGGATATTGGCAAGTTGGTTCAACCAGGAAAGCTGGTTAATGTCGAGCGTGTTTCGAATGGTTGAATTGTGTGTATAATGGTAGGCAGCATATTCGTATAAATCGTAAGCATAGTAGAAGCTGGCGGCGCGTTCAGGAAACGTGCCGTTGAAGACCGTCGACCAGAGCAGCTGATACTCGGGCAGAGAGTCGGCAAACACCTCAGCAATGCGAGGATCACTCTTGAGGTTGCTAGTAGATCTCAAGTATTCGGTACATGTCGTGTGACCCTCGAGCCTAGACAAGATTTAGCTCAAGTCAATCCAATGGTTCAAGAGCATTGGTCATATACCACACAGATTCGGCATCAGATAGCGAAAGCGTCCGAATATTGGGATACATATACCCGCCAAGCGGAAAGTCCACCACAGAGCCATTAGCCAGTACTGCGGCAGCCATACCGCCATTGTCCTCGGCAAAAGTTCTGGTCTTGGGCGGATATAGCCCTTGCATGAAGGCTTGGGCACCAGCTGTGATGTAGTCGTCTCTTGAAGTCCAGATGGCCATCTCGCTGTTGTCGATGGCCGACTGCTCAACGTTCGCCACGGGCGCAAAATCGGTGATGTTACCGTCTGGACCAGGTTGCCCCGTGCTGGAGAGCCAGCGGTTTCTGAGCAGAGTGCCCTGCGAGAACATCTGCTGTGCTCCAAGAGGAGTCAAGCTGCCATCGCCGATTGCGAGCTCGTTGAGAGGGACGCGTTCGCCATGGTTCACGTATGCGAAAACTGACCAAACAATTTCCGCTGCTTGTACTGAGGCGATAGAGGTGAAGAGTAGAGTGAGGATGCTTGTATTGATTGTAGGAGCCATGGCCACGGAGTATATCTGGCGATAGGAGAAGCCCTATTCGCCACGAGGAGGTAAAAATAAGATGGGATCACAGGTAAGCATTCCTTAGGAAATATTGAGAAGAGGTTCAAGTGTAGGTCTTCGAGGGATGGCGAAGGGATGAAAAGAGAGTGGTGAGCAAGTGTAAGAAGTTAAACGCGTCGAGGCTCCGTCACAGTCAATACATGTATGCAGGTTAGGTAGGGTCCTTACGACATTACCTTGACCGGCTTCGAGTCAAGAGGTAGCTTCCGCAACATCCAGCCTGACTATTACACCACCAACATCCTAGGCCGCTGTGCCTCGTTCCAGCCTCGCGCCTACCTGTCCATCTTTTCTGACCCTTGAGAGAGACTCAGGACTGCGGCTTCCCACCGCCCCTCCGTCCCCAGCGCGACCAACCAATATGGATGACGGCAACGCTCGTTTAAGCTTCTTCCATACTCTAAGTACAGGAAGGCGGGGGGTCTCATATGCAAGTGAGCTTGACAAGCTTGAGAAGAGCTCGAAAAGCTTAGAGATAGTCGTTATCTTGCAGCTGTAATCCCTGTCGCCTACCACGCGACCAAGACATGGCAGACCCTCGATCCGGGCTGTTATAGGTGTGCTGCTAGGTCATGGCAGTGACGAGCCAATTGACAGAGGGCACATGCTCATGCTCTGCATCAAGACCCTGGCATTCACGGCGGCCCAGATGTGACCGTCATGGTCGTAGCTGAAAGTAACATAACCATTGAGTCCGTTGGGTGAGAACTCGCGGCTTGGCAAGGGCACTAAAAACGAAGATGAGGGGTTATAGTTCACGATGGTCGTTACCATAAATCTATCTGCGCCACAGAAAAGAGCCGTCTAAAGGATGGAAGCTTTTACGCATGTATTGTTTTGTTGTCGTTCTTGACAGGTCGATTACATCTTTCCTACGCGATTTCCAAAACAAACAAAAGACCATGCGTAAGGAGCAAATTGGGGCGCCTCTATAGCTATTTACCTTTCTGGTCATGCAAAGGCGAAGTTCCATCCGTGCCGCACAATGGTCAATTAGAAGCAGGACTCGTTCCGGGGCGGGTAAATCCAAAAACATCTGGGTACTATTCAAACACATTGCGCGCTTCCGACCGAGACAGAAAATCTACGATTGTTCCATCTAGAAGTGTGTTTTGGTCAAGGAAGCAAAAGGGAAATCATCGTGGCGATTCGTTGCAACAAAAAGCTGTAGATAATCATGGCCTTTCCATTCTACTCGGAGATCAAGATCATTTGGTGTAGCCCGTCATACTGACACAAAGTGGTGCAACACTTGGCATTGAAATGGGGAGTGGCATGTGATCTGCCATTCTCTTTTGGCAGCGCTGCGCAAATTACCAGGTTCTATCTGACATGCCCATTGCAAACCTGGCAATTTCATCCTCCTCGCCAGGGGGAATACTCCAGAATTCTTGGATTGCTTCCAGTTTCTTGCAATTCTTGATTTGAATCTCTGGTCGTACCGGCCACCCTTATCAGACGAATCCAAGGTTACTTGTCCTATGTTTTGCCTCGCGTGAGCCATGGCCTATTGGAATGCGTTTGAAATCGGCCAAGGATATTCTTGCCTTGCTGCCGATTCCACAGATCTGGTATAAACGTGCTTACAATATGCTAATCTTGCAATTCATCGGATGAACCACAAAGCAAACCATTTTTTATGGATGTCCCTTGCATGCGTTGCTACAGAATTTATCGGCCGAAAGATTACTCATAGTGTCCAACTCATGCTTTCATTCAGCAACATGTAATTTCCAGCGGCATGCTCCATAATAAGTACGGTCGCAACGACTATATAAACTCACCCACCATATTCTGCAACGCCATGCAGATACTCACACATGCAGATATTCACACTTCCACTTGGAGTTGAAGGACCACTTATCCTGCATGGCCGTTACGGGGTTGGGAATAGCAAACATGCTCAACGCTCTCAATGCATGAGAAGGACCTGCATTGTGCATTCAACCCGACGAAGCCATTCGGTAAACAATCTCCATCATCAACGGCGCGGACAGACGGACTATGGCGATAATCGGCCTGTCCACGCGTGGTTCAGAGGGGTGTGCCGCGGCAATAAACAAAGGTTTTCGAAGTTGTTCACAGTATTCGGTCTGTCATCCAAGGAATCCAGTTTCGTACGGAATTCTCGCCGCAAATCAATTCGTCGCAGCAATTGGCGCCGTCATAGCCACCTTGTGTGGCTTCACGACGTCGCGCTCGCCAACATGTAGGCACAACCTTTAGATATGGACGGATACTAATAAATGACAGAAATAAGGCAGACGTCCTACATTCCATTTTATTAATGTCGCTGCATGAGATCCCGTGGAAACTGTTTCTTATACGACTGCAATATATCCAACATTTACCCGCCGGCCGCCCAATTCTCGCCACCCACCCACCACTACAAATGCATGGGCGAATTCAAGGGGATAAACTGGCAGAAAATGATGTGTACAGATTTGCTAAAGAAATGTGATATATAGAATTCACATTCCAAATAATACAGACACAAGAAAGTCTAATTTAAATCCGAGACTCGGACGTTTGCTGGAACGAGATGGCGATAACTTCAACCTTCCTAACGCGGTAATCTTGCTCCACCACCCATTTCGAGAACACGTCTTCGGCAGACGGCAGATCTACGCGCCTTGAGTAAACGGTTGGATTGGAGAAAACGAATTGATACACAGGGAAAAGCACACCCGCCTGCTGTTTTGCCCAGGGCATTTGTTCTTTTCTGCTGCTGTCAGTGGGACGATCGAAACCCGTGTATGCTTCGAAACACAATCTAATGGTTCATCCCATCGCCAACGCCCAACCCGCCGAGTCGACGTCATAAGAAAACCCACCAGCAGCAATAATGTTGCTCTTGTCGGCCGCGCTGCTCCTGCTCCACGCCCACCTATGCCTGGCCAAGTTCCCGCGGACGTACCCGCGGCCGGAGCGGCCGGCGTTCCGCACGCTCGTGGCCGGTAAGCCGGCCAACGGCGCCGGCGACCCGGGCTACATCAAGTCGAGCCTGGGCACGCAGTTTGTCAACGGCAGCACGCCGGCGGCGAGGGGGCGAAACAATCAGTCCAGCAGCATCGCGCCGCGGGACGGGAGGGAGGCGCTGTCCGAGTTCCAGGCCGGCGTCGTCTACATGATGGACAGTGCGTGGCACCTTTTCAAACTTCTCGATCTTTCCTTGATGTGAGCTGAAAGTGAAAACTTCATCTAGTTGACGTCGGCACGCCGCGCCAGACCATCACCGTCATTGTAGATACCGGATCGTACGAGCTGTTCCTCAACCCCAACTGCGCGCGGGCCGCGGACCAGACGTACTGCGCCGCGGCGGGCCACTACTACCCGGCGGAGTCGAGCACGGCCAAGAACCTGTCGAGCCGGTACTACGTCTCTTTCGGCACGGGAGGGTATGTGGGCAGCTACTTTAGCGATACGTTGTGGTTTGGGGACGACTGTGAGACGATTCTATCACGAGAAACGGCGTCGGGGGACTTTGCTAATGAACTTCGGACAGACTGGCCGGTAACAGCATTACAGTTCGGCGTCTCGGACGACAGCGATTACGTCTGGGCTGGTATCATTGGCCTGGGGTATGGGAAGCGGTTCAACACCAATTATCCCACTCTGCTGGATCTGCTCGTCTCTCAAGGCTATATCAACGTGCCCATCTTTAGCTTGAGCGTTGGAAGCCAGGGCAGCGGTGACTGTAGGTCGTCTTGACTTCTGAATAAGATAACTTGGAGCTGACCAGACTGTTACAGCCGAGATCATCGTCGGAGGAGTGGACAGTCACAAGTATATTGGATGGCTCGAACCGCTCGAATTATACCCGTCACCAGAAACTCAAGAAGCAGAGTGGAAATCAGCGCAGTCAGTAGTATCTCATCGTCACTGCATAGATCATATTCTGACAAGAGCGACGACAGATACTGGATCAACATGACCTCCTTCGGCTACACCGCCCCCGGCGGCTCGGCGGTGACCATGACGGCCGCCGGCTTCTCGCGGATCATGCTGGTGGACAGCGGGTCGACGTACTCGTACATTGACGCGGACCTGGTGGCGGCGCTGGCCAAGCAGTTCAACGCGACCATCGACGAGTCGGGCGTCTACTACGTCTCGTGCAGCTACCTCGACGTCGACGGCTACGTCCACTTTGGTTTCAATAACGGCGCCATGGTCATCAACGCCAAGTACAGCGACTTCATCGTCGACTTTGGCACGCGCTGCGCCCTCGGCGTCCAGCCCGCCGACGCCGGGGTCAACACCTGGGTTCTCGGGGCCACCTTTATTCGATCGGCCTATAGTAAGTTTTTCTCTCTCCCCTCATGCCGCCTCATACTTGAAATGTCCTTCTCACGTTTTACACTTTAGTCGTCTTTGATCAGTTGTACGATGCCATCTGGCTAGCCAACTACCAACCATGCGGAGGATCCCTCGTCACAGACCTCACCGAAAACGCAGGCAACCAGCTCTGGACCGAGCTATACGGCGGGTGCTGATTCACAGTCAAGAACACGAATCAGATGTTCACAACTTCTCGTGTAGAAGGCACTAAATATCAACCCCTCTAATATCCTCGCTCAGTGGCCCCTGCCGCGTCCAGATATTCATGCCAATCTTCCAGCCGCTCGCGACCGGCAGCCCGGCGTGCAGATTCCGCTGGTCGCCCGTGCCGTCCTCGTTGAGGTTCCGCCAGAAGACGGCGTTGCCCACGACGGGACGGAACGTGACGCCGTTCTCGTACGGCTCGTCGCAGTCGACAAAGTCGCACCATTTCTGATTGTACGGGGCGTCAAGCATGGGGAAGTTGGTGCCGCCGCCGCGGACATCGTCCGAGGCCGCGACGTACGCGAAGAAGGACGACGCCCGGTTGCCGCCGAGGGCGGCGCCCGCGTGCGCCGGGTCCGTGAACCAGTCCGTGTGGAAGTGGTAGTGCTCGCCGGCGGCGTACTTGACGAGCTGGACGGGCTCGAGGTGCGCCCGGGGCACGTCGAAGCCCTGGAACAGCAGGGCGCGCTCCTCGATGCACCGGACCACGCCGTCGCGGTCCACGTTGGTCGACTGCGACGTCCGCGTCGAGCGCTGGCCCTCGGCGCCCGTCTCGTCGGCCACGGCCGAGTGGCTGAAGGTATCTCTGCTGTGAACGGGAAAAGCGCAGTTAGACTCGAGGACTTGCACAGTTTCAATATATATTTTGTTGTACGCACGTAATCTCAGTGAGGTGCTCGCGCTCCTCGGGCGTCAGAAAGCCCTCCAGGTATATCACCAGTGGCGAAGTCGATAAGATGTGACTCTGGTACGCAGGATGCCGGCAGTTTTCGGTCAAGACCAATGGTTTCTGAGCAGGGTCTTCGTCGTGACTATGCGCCCAGCCGGGAACCACGGTGGCGGCGCAGAGAGCGAGATGTCGAAGCCGGACCATTGTGATGTATAGGTATTGTAGATGAAATTCTCAACACTTGTGATTCTCACGAGATCCGCATTCTACATGACAAACGCAGGAGGACAGGAGATGAGGGGGAAAAGAAACAAGATGTAACAAGTAATTAGACGATAACAAAAGAGCTTGTATTATCTGCCAGAACCCCGAGCTCCTCCCCTCCCACCTGCCTACCTACCCACCCTGCCGTTACATCACAATCCATGACATGCCATCTCGAAGCATTGAGGGTGGGCACGACGAAGCGGGCAAGGTAACGGATTTCAGACGATGAAACAGGAACTGTTGAAGAAGCCAAGCCGCTGTGAGCGTCGGTTGCCGATCCCCTGTAGCGACGGGGCGTCAGTGGGCTTCCCCAGACGTTCTAGCGCATCGGCACGAACCCTTTTAGTGCATCGCTTCATCCCAGAAGCCCCCTGGACCCCTGCCGGCGACCCTGGCATGAGAGGAGAGGAGGGGACTCGGATCCCTGAGCTGTAACCGAAAAGAGAGAAGAGCTCTCGAGCTTGATTTGGTTAAAAAAGAAAGACCCCGCGAGCTCTCGCGCGCTTTCGGTAGGATTCGTTTTTCCTTGGGATGGACTGATTCTTGTCTTTGAAGTTTGTTGACGATTCCAGTCAACTCAGTTGAACCGGAAAGAATGAGGACCAATACGATCAGGGCGGTTCTGGTGTTTGCGAGTGCCGCTCTCGTGGCCGGTTGGGATCATGTCGACGAGGCCGGGTTCATAAGGGCGGTCGGGGGGCATAATTTAGCACTGGTTGCTTGTGAGTAGAAGCCTTGCATGTTCAATGGTTATATTTCTCGTGCTGATGGGAACAGTTGTCGAGGTAAGCGATAGATCAATCGTATAAGTCGCTTCGTGGCTGTATATACTTACTAGTCTCGACGCGGCGCCTATAGCCCTCAAGGTGAGTAGAAGCCAGTATACGACCTTCTAGAATTGCTTCGATTGCTAACACCTCGAGATAGTGCCGCAAGCCAAGCACTCGAATCCGAATGGTTGAAGATATCCGAGTCTGAAGAGTCTCTGTCGAGCGTCGACTGTAGCGCCCTGCCTCAGTTATGCAAAGACTACGACATTATATCCTATCCGACCATCAGATACTTTGATGGCCACGGAACCATGACGCCTTATCGAGGCCCGAGGATAGCCAAATCGTCGGTTTCCCCCGTTTCTTTCCCACAAAGACTTTCAAAAAGACTAAAGAGCACCACGCAGCATCATCTCTTTCCTCAGAAGAGCGGCCCGGCCGGCGACGACGCACCTCGACGACAAGACGATCACGGCGTTCCAGTCCATCGACGACGCCGTCGTCGTGGCCCACATCGACCCGCGGGACGCGCACGTCCGGACGCTGTTCCAGTCGCTGGCGCACCGGTACCGCGACCGCGCCTCGTTCGGCCAGCTCGAGACCGAGGGCGGGCCGAGCACCGTCGTGTGCTACAACAACCGCGACGACGAGCAGTCGACCACGTCCGACCTGTCGGCCGTCCACACGCTGGCCGCGTTCGTCGAGGCCTGCGTCACGCCCCTGGTCGGCGAGTTCTCGCGAAGGACCGAGGTCAAGTACGCCCAGGTAAGAACATCCGATCTAGGATTATTCTTTTCCTCGCCGCGCCGGGCGTCTTCGCCAACTGACGTGTTACCACAGTCCGGCAAGTCTTTGGTCTACTATCTAGCCGAGACCCGCGAAGAGCGCGACCGGTACATAGACATCATCAGGCCCGTGGCCAAGAAGTACCGCGACTTCATCTCCTTTGTCGTCGTCGACGCCGTCGAGTACGCGCCCATGACGCGGATCCTGGGGCTGCTGGGGGACTCATTCCCCGCGCTGGCGGTCGAGAACCCCTCGCGCGGCCAGATCTTCCCGTGCGACGAGGCGGAGCAGGACATCACGGCGGACGCGGTCGACCAGTTCATCGTGGACATTGCCGGGGGCAAGGTCAGGCCGTGGGCGCCGCGGCCGCGGCCGGTTTCCGAGCCAGTCGGGCATGCGCACGACGAACTATAGGAGAGGGGCGAAAATACAGCATGATTTTACTTACTGGGCAACCATTATTCACAGGATAATGCCAATAAGCAAAGAGTATTTTATCCACAATCACTGATCCATGAGTTATCATGCGTGTGGGACTGAAGTTATATTTGAGGATATTCTTATCCGTCACATCCAAATACTCTCATGTACAGATATCGTCCATGATTGAAAGTGACCGAAAGAGCCAGACAAGAACTCCAAGAAAGCTCCCCTCATCCACATCGCGCGGCGTGCTTCCCTCAGTTCGCCCCAGTCCACAGCGCCGGCCCGGGGATGGTGTAGCTCGTAAAGCTCGTGTACAAGTTGAACAGAATACCCGGGTCGGTGCGGGTGTACAAGCTGGTCCCAGCCGTTCCCGTGGGCAACGAGACAGACCCCGAGCCGCCGACGACGACGTTGAAGCACTGCGGGTAGT
Source organism: Pestalotiopsis sp. DP-2020a (assembly GCA_018115615.1). Lineage (NCBI taxonomy): Eukaryota > Fungi > Ascomycota > Sordariomycetes > Amphisphaeriales > Sporocadaceae > Pestalotiopsis > Pestalotiopsis sp. DP-2020a. The sequence continues at coordinate 296,478 of JACVEI010000051.1, read as the reverse complement.
TCTGGGCGCCGTTGTCGGAGCCGGCGCTGTGCAGCGCGATGATCTCGTGCCGGATCACGTAGTTGCCCGCCTTGAGCTTGGCCGGGATCGTCAGCGTCGACGTGTAGTTGCTCGTCGGCAGGGGGTCCGTCGCCCACGTGCCCGAGCTGTACCCGGCCTCGGCGATCTTGGTCCACGTCAGGGACCCGGCCGTGGCCGACGTGCAGGAGCCTGTTGTGCCGGGGTGGTCAGAGTTTATGTCTACGGGAAGGAAGGAAGGCGGAGGGGAAAACGTACCGCTGCACTGGGCAATGTAGTTGATGATGGGCCCCTTGTGCGAGTCGCTGGGCCAGGTGCTCCAGGTGATGTCGAGGGTGTCGCCGGCGTTGGCGCTGACGGACAGCTGGCCGGCCGTGGCGCTCTTGTGGCAGGCGATGTCGCTGGTGGTGTAGGCGTCGGGGCTCACGAAGCCGTTGTCCTGGTTGAGCGCGTTCCAGCCGACCGTCGCCGGCGACGTGCCCGCCGTGTAGTAGTACCACACGGGGTCGGCGCCGGGCACCCAGGCGCCGTCGTTGACCCGGATGCCGTTGACGAAGCCGTGGGCCGACGTCAGGTCCAGGAACGCGGCCGCGGCCGTCAGCAGGATCTTAGAGGAGTGCATGGCGTTTCCGTCCGATCAGCTGGGAGGTTTTTGGTACTATGATCAACTGCTTAGGGACGTCAGGTTGGTGCGAATGGAGTAGTGAAAGAGGTAGATCACTCGGTTGTCAAGTCTGGGTTATATACACCATTATTTTATTGTTCAGCGGATCTGCTTTCGAGACTGGGGAGGCATACTCTTTCTAATGGAGCGACCATGATCACGTTTGCCGCTTCCAAAGCCGTCGTCGACCAGCCCCATGATTTACCAGAGACCGTGGGTTATCATCTGTGCCCAGGGAAAGAAAGCACAGACTTTTGACAATATTGAAGATACAGTCACATCTAAACTCGGAACGCCAGAGGATTGGTCGAGCAGACTTCTGAGGGGTGGCCGCTTCCGGCTGCCAGCGCAAACATTTTTGTTTTTCGATGCCTCCCGAATTGTTCTGGCCTCTGGGCCTGGACTGTCAGCACGGAGCTTCACGGCGACCAACATAGGATAGTGTTGCAGAAATAGGACGAATGTCTCTGGGAAATGGTCAAATGTGGATGGAAAATCTTGTTCAGAACGGATGGTCGTGATTCCGCTCTACTGTAAGGGGAATGTAGTGCGACTCGCTGTGGTACGGTGCCAAGGAATCATGACCCGGATCCTAGGCCGATCCCATCATCTGCAGAAGCAAGGGCGCGAGGCGGGAAGACAGCAAGTAATATCACCAATACTGGGGTGGTGTTACGGCCTGCCATATCTCGTGGTCGCTGCTAAAAACAACTTTCGTGGGGGCAATCAGTAAAGGCTCGGAGGCGTAATCGACTCTACTACTCCGCATGGCACTTGTCAAAGCCCACGAGTTCTGTTTTGCAGCATCTCAAGTTCTTCCTCGCTGATCGAAATGAGTGAGACACGATCGACTATTCAAACTTGACTTGGGTGATTCTGCTCCGACGTAACTGCGAAAAATGTCTGATCATACTTATCCTCGAAGCATCAACAAAGCTCCGTCGAGAGGAGCCAAGACGATCGTTGCGCAATTCTCCACGAAGCCGAGATTCCCTGGCATAAAGATCGAGACTATAATGTAGTAGAAGTTGCTTCTATATCGAGAGCTACTGAAGTCGATTTGTTTGTGTTCGTACATCATATGACCGACGACTTCGACTTGATGCCATGCCGGGACGAGACAGCATAACCCTCAATAACTATTATGATCACGCTTTTCGGATGTGACCTTACACATCTGATCAAAAGAAAATAGTATTTTGGCGAGATTCATTGTTCTGTTCAAGTGACTCGAATTATTGATTGCCTTTTCTGCAAGATTGATCAACACTTGGGTCCGTCCTTGGTCGAAGACCCTATACATTATAATTGGCTTCTCATGGACTACGTAGTTGGCATGACCGAGACGCTCTTTCGGCTTGTACTCCAGATCATGCCGCGATGGCACACTATTAACTCAGCTCGTTCAGCGTATGGCGCTCGAATATGTGTCAAGCTACTACTCTCCTGCCTGGAGAGCACAAGACAAGTACGTTGCTATTGCCACGAATCATCCTCTGGATTTTTGAGTTGGCCCAGCATCGAAAATCGAGCCCAGATGTGTCGCTCTTTTTGCCAGCATGATGGAAAATGTGTCGACTTTCCCAAGATCAGCTTTTTAGGCTCACCCCATGAGCTCGCAGCCTTCTCGAATGACTCCCACGACAGCTCCGGTCTGAATAGCCTCGCTGCCTCCGCCAGCCATGCGATACTCAATCTCTGCTAATCCATCCAACCAGCGAATCATAGCCTCGGGCTTGACATCCATGGTCGTGAGGATTTCCGACAGGGCCGTTATGATATCGGCCAGTGCTAATCCGTTGGCCACCTTGAGGGTATTGATGGTCGATAAACAGCTCGACACGTCGCTAGTGTGGAGCAGGGTCTCGGCAATCTTTTTGATGGCATCGGGCGGTGGTGCCGCGATGCAGTTGTATATCGTTTGTATGGTAATGGTCTCCCGGACAATGTCCTTGTCGGCGACCTTGGGGCCGTTCTTTGGCTGTAGGGGAGTGCCTGGGGTTTGAGAGTAAGCATGGCGTGATATACAATGGAGGGGCCGTCATGGCGAAACTCACTGGACGCGTGGCAGGCCTGCAGCACGTTGAGTGCCCTTCGCATGTCTCCCTTGCTCAGTTTGACGAGGGCGTCCGTCGCATCGCTCGTCACTTTAATGTCCTCCTCGGTGATGACCTTGTCGACCAAGACCCGAATGTCGGCCTCCTTGAGCGGGCTGAAGCGAAATCTCGTACATCTCGAGAGCAGCGCAGGGGAGAGCTTGTGTGTGTAGTTGGCAATGATGCAGAAGCGCGTGTTGGCCGTGTACTTTTCCATGATGCGGCGCAGGGCCATCTGGGCCGTATTGGTCATGGCGTCTGCCTCGTCGAGGATGATGAGCTTGTAGCTGGCCATGCCGCCGGGCCGCGAGGATGCGCCGACGGTGAAGATCTGCTTGGTCGAGGCAAACGTCTTGATCTGCTCGCGCACCACGTCGATACCTCGGTCGTCGGAGGCGTTGAGCTCGAGTACCATCTGCCGCATGTTCTGCTCGCCGTAGATGCGCCTCGCGAGGGCCAGGACGGTCGACGTCTTGCCGGTACCGGGCGGGCCATAGAGCAAGAGATGCGGCAGGCGATTCGAGTCGACAAACTTGTTGATTGTGGCGAGGATGTCCTGGTGACCGGAGACATCAGTCAGCGAGACGGGTCGGTACTTTTCTACCCATGGCAGAGTGTCCTCGGCTTCGACTGGGAGGTTCGCGGCGCTGCGCTTGCCCTTGGCTGTGTTGTCGGAAGAGAATGTGATGTCCTTGGAGGGCGCCGGGCCGTCGACGTCCATTTCATCCTCGTAGTCGGACATGATGGGCGGTGTTTGAGGGTGGAGATGTACTAGCTGGTCGCGGACGGGAACCCTCGAGAGAATGAATTGTGGTATCCTCGTCGGCAGCGGATCTGTATCTGAGGCTATTGGTAGGTGGGTTGGTACAGCAATGCAAGGTAGATTGTGATGGAATCAAATCATCGATCAACTGTCAATTGACAGACGCGACGAAAAGACGCGTTGAGTGATCCCAAATTGGCAAAGGCTGGGAGCAGCTTCAACCAGGCGTCAGTCAGGGTATCCACTGGTACGTACCCTAGAGGGGAGGTATGTACAGATTATGTGGGGGCTTCCAAGTACAGAGTATGAGCTGCATCTAGATCGTACCTACACATTCCATGACGCACTGCAATGTTTGCAATTCATTATTATATCTCTTGCTTTTGTCGCGTATTTTTTTTTAATTGTTTTCTTCTCTCCAGCACAGTAATGTACCATGTCTCATCGAAAACAGTCTACTTGGGTGACCTAGATTTTGATGCAGTCCTTCCACAAAGGTGCAACTCGACGATGATTTCCAATGAAGCATTCTCCATCTGCTTCGGAATGGTTTGTTCAGACTGACGATTGAGCAAAGTCTACCTACCTACCTTTTGGCATTTATAGTCTGACGCTAGATGGGATTGAGATGGCCGAGCTTTGTTGGAGCTAGATTTCATGACGCCGCTCAGGCACGAAAGACTGGTATTATAGGCAGATTACCGTGTCTCGTATACCTGGAGGATTCAGAAGCCTGTACATCTCATTTTGAATATTTCAAGTATAGCCTGAGGCCTCAAGGCAAACTCAACTGAAAGCATTCAGTCTGCTCCCATAAACTTGCAGCCATGGATCTTGAGTCTTACAAAGTTCCTATCCGGCAAACTCCGGAAAATAAGCTTAATCATACTTTGTTCTTTTCTCAAACTAGTTCAAAACTCTCCGACTCTGCCGGACATTCCGAGCTTTCCTGTCCTCCGCTACAGAACCCACCAAAGTCAAGTGGTGCTCAGACCTACATCTTTATTCCTGGTGACCAGATGATGCAGCAAAACTATACCCCGAATCGACAGAAACTAGTTCCCGGACCCCAAAACTGCACATGTCATAGGTGCATTTTCTTAGAAACGAGCACCGAACATGGCCGCGGTGCGGGGGCTGGAGACTTATACTCGTGGTTCGCTACAGCCTACGTCAAACCTGTTGAAGCAAATTCCCTTTTACCCGATGATGCTCTGCCGACTAGCATGCGGAGTAGCGATGGCAGTAGTTGCTAGAGAAGAACCATCGGATCAGGATGTTCTTTTCCCCAGTCATGACAAGTGATGCATAGGTTCTTTCCTTCGTAGCAAACATACTCTGGCGACGGTAGCAAACAGTCAACTCGTGGCTGTTACTTATTGTAACAGACTTTTCTTTCTCGAGCGGCCATTGCCAATATCTATCAGCATGCACAGAAGTAAAGTCATCTCGCTGGCAGCCGTCGGCTCAGCCTTTGGGCAGTGTGCCGCTTACACAACATCGTCGGCTGCGGCGTCGCCAACCGTGGCCCTGGACTATGCCCAGTACGAAGGAACCAGATACGCCGCCGGTGTGGATGCCTTTTTGGGCATGCGCTTTGCCGCTCCGCCGCTTGGCGACTTGCGCTTTCGGGCGCCGCAGGATCCCTTGGTGGAGTCCGATACCCAAGAGGCTAAGGCAGTAAGAATGATCGATCATAGAAACTTCTTTTCGAGTATTCCAGATGACGGGCCGGTAATGACAAGGCCGTGCGGGCTGACCAATAACCTTCTGCTAGTTTGGCCCGGTATGCCTAGGGACCGACCAGAGCCTGTCTTCCTCCACGGCCGAGGACTGCCTCTTTGTCAATGTCTTCAAACCTTCGAATGCCACCGCTGATTCGGGGCTCCCGGTCTGGGTGTATATTCAAGGCGGGGGCTATGCTACCAATTCCAATGCCAATTACAATGGGACCGAGGTCGTACAAAAGTCGGACCAGGGCATCGTCTTTGTCAATTTCAATTATCGAGTAGGGCTTTTTGGTTTCCTGGCGAGCGATGACGTGAGACAGGATGGCGACCTCAACGTTGGGCTTCTTGACCAGCGGGAACTGCTTGCCTGGGTACAAAAGTATATACAACAGGTATGTCTCCATTTCACGGGGGAAATAAGTCTTACTAACTCTTGATGCTCTATAGTTTGGTGGTGATCCCGATCATGTAGTCATTCATGGGACGTCTGCTGGCGGAGGATCAGTCTCATACCACCTCACAGCATATGGCGGCCGTGATGACCATCTTTTTGCAGGCGCCATCGCGCAGTCGCCATTCTGGCCCACGGCACCGGCAGTCGAAGAAATGGAGTTCCAGTATGAGCAATTACTCAACGAGACGGACTGTCTCGCCTCCAACGATTCTCTGGCCTGTCTGCGCTCCCTCGACACCAGCGCTTTCGTGCCATTCGACGTCGAAGGCACCTTCCCCGGCGCTGCGAGCGTGGCCCGATGGTACTGGCTCCCCGTCAAGGACGGCGACCTCATACGCGACGACAAGTGGAACATGTACGACCGGGGCGAGTTCGTCAGGGTCCCGCTGCTGGTCGCGACCGACAACAACGAGGGCTCCGTCTTCGTCCTGAACTCCAGCACCAGCGCCAACGTGACGGCCTTTTTCAAGAACAACTACCCGGGGCTCAACGACACGGAGCTGCAGTCCATCGTCGACGAGTACCCGCTGATGCCGCCGCTGCCGGAGCACGCCGCGTGGTTCCCGTCCGTCTCGGCCGCATATGGCGATGCCACCTTTCTCTGCCCGGCCAACTCCATGGCGGATAACATGGCAAGCTACTTCTCGCCAGATCAAGTTTGGCAGTACCGCTGTTACATCACCACCGCCTCGAGCAGGGCCAGCGGCGTCGGCACGACGCACACCATGGAGATGCCGGCGATCCTGGGCACGAACCTCAAGAGCAGCGGAGTGGACAGCACCTGGTTCAACGAGAACGCCGCGAGCGTCCCCGTCCTGATGCACTACTTTATCAGCTTCATCCAGGCCCTCGATCCGAACAAGTATCGATACGAAAGTGCGCCGTTCTGGGACTCTTGGGGATCGGGAGCGGGCAGGAGGTTGCATCTTGAGACTAATGCGACTCGCATGGAGGACGTGCCGGAAAGCATGGTGAACGACTGTTCCTTTTGGGATGATCTTTCGGATAGCATGGAAGTCTGAGCATTTAATGGCATCTTGCCACTTAGATGACTGAGAGTAATACTTAATAAGTCGACGTGATACACAATAAATATTCGCACATTCGTCTACTCACTCTTATTGATGGGACGCAGACACTGACAGTTTGCTAAATGGTGGGAGTAATAGTCAGCCTCTGCGCGAATAAGAACAGACCACACCAAAATTGAAAGGCTTCAAGATTCATTTCACCACATCACCGTAGTGCCAATTTCAATTTCACGCTGCATCCAAGACCAAGTCGTGCTTCTCGTCAATGGGCACGGCAGACTCCCCCAAATCGTCAGTCCTGGTCTCAGCCCATGGTGCCCATAATAAACCAAACGAATTTATCCAATAACTAAACTCCGATTAAAAATCCGCCGCGCCCCAGAAAGAACTAACCGCCTTGACCAAGAGCACCGGGCTTTCGGTCACGTCTCTCTTCATCTCGCCTGCCGAGCTCCGCCACCTGACCAGGTTCCCGTCCGCGTCGACCAGGTCCTCGTCGTCGCTAGCATCCGAGTCATCGTCGTCGTCGTCGCTGCCAAAATTCTCCCAGTCGGGCTCGCCGTGGTTGCGCACCCGCAGGCCCGTGGCAGATCTAGGCGCGTACTCGTCGTCGCTCGGGTCGTCAAACAGGTCCAGCACTTGCTGGTCGCTCAGTTCCGAGCTCGGCTTGCCGCCGTACCTGGTCTTCTTCTTCTTCTTCTCAGCACTAAGCGAGTTCTCCTCGTCCGACGAGGCGTCGCTCAGCAGGATGTCCTGCCAGATGGGCCTCAGCTCGCGGCGCCGGTGGGCGCACTGCGACGGGAAGTCGCAGTGGTGCCAGTCGTCCTGGGCCCTGAGCAGGTAGCTGCGGTCGCGCTGATCCTCGGTGATCTGCGTTCCGGTGACACGTCTCCGCCAAGCCCCGTACGCAGCCCATCCCTCGTAATCAAACTCGGTGGTGCACGTAATAGGGTTGCCGAGCCGGTCCACCCTCCGCCTGTTGGGGCTGCCTCTGGACGTAGTCTTCTCTTTGGGGATGCTACCCACCGACGTCTGGAGGTGCGAGTTGACCGAGCAGAAGTTGTGCGAGCATGCCAGGCACCTCTGCGTCACGGCCAGGTCGTACGTGGCCCGGCACGAGCAGCACCGCCAGTGCCACGCAACTGCCCGCGAGGGGGGCGGAACCCGGCTGCCCACGGGGGAGGGTGGCAGGCTCGCGCGCAGGCGGCGGCGAGTCGCTGCGGTCAAGGGTCGAGGGCTGAGTGGTGGCGACGCGTCTGTGGCAGGGCGCCCCGTTATGGAAACCTTGAGATTGGGAACTGATCGGGAGACCATTTTTTTTTTCTACTTTATGTTTTAGATTCTTTTTTTTTCTGGCTTCTTTTTGAGGGTACTATGTCGATCGCTATGATCTTCGTCTTTCCTGTAATAACCAAGTGGTCTGATAGGCCAGAATGATCAAACAGTTGAGGCTTAGTTTGCGGCTCTTGGCGGCTTTACTGTAATACCTATCCTATGATAATTTGTTCTTTGCTGGCTTCGATTGCTAGAAGGCTGCAAGGTGATGAGATTCAATGAGTGACTCTGAATGAAAGAGTAAGTGGTATAAAGATTGGACGTTGTCGGAACGGCTGTACGACTCAAGGAAACACACACAAGTAAAGAAAGTAGTATAGGGAACAATTTCAGGGATTGAGGAGATACACAACAAGAATTGCTACAGATGACTACTGGGTTCTCCATGTCACATATCAAATACCGTTTCTGACCGCTTTGTTTCCGAGTATACAAAGAGCATCTCTGACAGATTTATTGTACCTAGCGTTGAAGAGACTCAAAGAATGACTGCCACCGTGACCATAGATTACAAAGCTTCATTGATCGACGGAGAATAGGGATGTCACTTCTTCCTCTGAGAGGCAGCTTACCTGTTCTATAACTGCATCTCGATCGCCAGTCGCGTGTCAGGCAGTGCATGCTGCAGAATATAATGACTCCGGACTCCAGTGGGCCTCGAAAGAGATCAGTGGGTCTTGATGCACATTCGCTTTACCTGGATGATGACCAATTTCCGATCAGTGTTGTAAGAGGAACAGGATGCCGAGGAACAGGTTCAAGCAATGGGGCTTTTCCGGTCAGAAGTTTATTTTAACTCTTCAGGGCCGTTGCATCCTATAATGTGTTACAAATCTGTAATTATCCCGCATGAATACGATGCATTTGAGATGAGAAGCTGAACCGCTTCCTTGAGTCCTAGATTATACAATTGACAATATTGCCGCCGATTCCGGAGGGCCGCGTGGACATGAATAGTATTGCATACGGAGGAGTATCACTTGTCCGTCTCGATCCTCCAGACCAAGTCTGGGCATCATTCGCATCGAGCACACGTGAAGCCAGGATTTTTAGTTGGGTTCCTCTGATTGGGGGCCGCAACAAGCTCTTGGACAAAGTCATTGGGCCGTGTTGATCGTTGCCATAGGCAGTAGGAACTCGATCGGTGGCGTCGGGTAGTATAACCTTTGGGGGTCAGTCTGGGCATCACCAACAAGGGGGGCCTAGATTCTCATCGAATCGTGTAGCCACACGAGTCCAAGAAGAAGCAGTCAAGTTTCGGCGGCCCGTAGAGTTTTCGTTTTGAGAAACCACTAGTTCGCGTCCAGAAGTAGTGCCGATGAGTAAGTAGTCGACTTCTCTGATGCATTCTCTCCCAAGAAGCCGGACGACCAAGGCGCTTCTAGGTCAAATAGTATCAGAACATTTTCTAGCAGCGGACAAGAGTGATGAATTTGGGCATGAAACGGGCCGATCGATTCTATCACATCCATCCTCTCTCTCTGCCTAGGTTGATGGCCAGCCTGTGACGGGTCAGGTTTGGTTTGGTTTGGTTCAGTCTGGAGGAAGGATGGGGAATGGGTCATTCGTTTTGTGCATGCTGCAGGGCAGGAGCTGGCATCTGCGAGACGGGAAGTGGTCCCTTGGGAATCCATCGCGCTGCTGCAGTGTGAAGTGAACAGTAACCGACAGAACGGTCCAGTCTAACACGTTCTGGGAGGACAGCTACCATGCAGTTGTTTCCCCTTCCAGTCAAGACTAGGTCAGCCCTTCGGAAACCGAGTTTAAACCGTCTCGACTCTAGCAGTAGAGGGAGGAGTCAAAGGTAACGTTGTGTACTCCTCTTCTCGACTCCATGCGTCCGCCGCATGCCAAGTTGCCAAGCCAAGATGCACAGAGCGGCAACGATGAAAAACCTATACTCTTAGTTTACACTGCACATCATCACAAAGGCGAATAGATAAACGGGGTGTTGAGGGTGGCTTCTTGAACGCTTCAGTGCGCGTTTTGAGGCGCCATTTTGTGCCTATGACACGTTGGAAGCGAGCCAACCGCACGATCGAATGATTTTGGGGGTCCGGCTTGTGATCAATGATCTCTCGAGTCCCTTGCTTGTAGGGTGTCATTGCATACCGTATGGTGCGATGGACAAGGTAGTTACGAGTAACACAGGGACATCCACTCAGAAAACCCCTCTCCCCGGTTTGATTTTTTTTCCCTCTCACTGAACTGGACAAGGCTCTGTCGCCGCTCCAGCGGGAGAAGCTCCAGCCTCCAGCAGACAAGACAGGCGACTCCCGGTCAGTCAGTAAGAACCCTGACGACCCATCTGGCCCATAGAGCAGCAAGCAGTGAATTGAGTGAGCACTTTCTTAAAGGTGACGGGTCGGTCAGCGTGCATATTCAGCTCGAGGGGCTAGACGACAATAGTAGAGGTATTCGCCGCGGCCCAGAAAAAGATCGGTCGCTTCTTTTGCAGCCTCGCCATACAGCTGGCCGTTCGGTCTAGTACTTGAAGAGTTTTCTCTGCTTTCCCCATTCTCCTCCCCCCTTCGGAACAAGTTTTGGAGGCGGGAGACAGGCCGGCCGATGTTCGCAGCTATCAGATGGCGCTGATGGAAAAGATAATCTAATCAGCGGAGACCAGCAGGGAAGCACGGGCAAGGTGTGTGTGGATCTCCCATAAGGATTCAGTGCCGTGCCATGCCTGACCATGACCATGGGCCGCCGGCCACGCAGACGCTACACAGGCTTGGTGTCCCGGACTATACCGCTTCTGCCAGGTTTTCGTAACCGAAGGGCCGCCAAGGTCCACCCACCATCCCGAGGCCTGCCCAAGCGCCGTGTCTCCTCAAGCCTCTCAGAGGGCCTCTGATCATCTGATAAGATAATTCGTGTCGCTCAGCTTGCCCAACGCAGCAGTCGTCCGGCCGTGGTGTGGGGAGCCATGTCCACTTGACATGAGATCCCAACAGCGTGTTATTGGGAAGAAATCTCTGCATTCAGACCTGGGCCCCGAACGGCATGTACAGGTGTACACTGGACGCAGAGATGCAGGCGGGAGAAACAGGCGGGATATGCGAGGCCAGCCCAAGAGAGCGGGGGTTTTGCTATAGTGTATTATTCATATTTTTTCCCACTGTCTCTTTTCGCCGTTTCCCCTACCTACGGTGTACCTGGTTTCCCTCTGGCTGGCGCGTTCGTGTGGATTCGGAGCCGATACCCATGACCGAGGAAAAAATAGAGGTTAATTCTGTGTGTTTCGTGTGGAAATAGCAACGCTAGGAAAGTGATTCGCGCTGCATGGAACGCAAGACCCGCCACTCAGATGGTGCATCGCGCGAATATATAGTAGTATTGGGGTGCCTCAACTCTGATCGTCGTCCTTCTTCCCTTCTCGTGTCGTGAGCCTGTGCATCTCTTCCCTTCTTCCTCCCTTTGCCATATATTTGGATCAAGTTTCTTTCCAAGAACTTGATCTCAACCAAAGGGACAGACAAGACAACAACCACCCAACTCCAGCCGCCATGGGTCTCAAGTTCCGAGGCCTCATCGGCCCCAAGAACGTCCACAACGATGTCACCGTCCAGGAGAAGCAGAACGACGCCGAAGGCCAGCCGCAGCAGCAGCCCGAGGGTGTCTTCAACAACGACAAGGAGCTCGACTCTACCGTAAAGGACGCAGGTGCGAACGGCTCTTCCCAGAGCTCCGTCGGCGAGGGCAAGGAACTGCAGTTTGGTGTCCAGGTCGCCGAGGCTACGCTCCAGGTATGGACCAAGGAGCATCTGATTGCCGCCTACATCATGTAAGTTTGTTGTTAATGCTCATGAGATTTCTATTGCAGCCGCTGGGAGGACTATGGACTTGCCGCAAATAAAATCACGAAAAGAAAAGACGAAATTCCGGAGCGGCACGAACCTGACTGACGATTCTCCCCTAGGATGTGGCTGATCAACTTTGTCAACGCCTTCACATCTGGTGTCGCCGGTACCCTGACCACCTACGCCGTCAGTAGTTACGGCTCTCACTCGCTGGTCTCGACCACGAGCATCATCTCGGGTCTCATTCCCGGTCTCACCAAGCTCGCCTACGCCAAGTACATGGACAACTTTGGACGTCCCCAGGGCTTCGTCCTGGCCGTCAGTTGCATGACCATTGGTCTGATCATGTTTGCCGGCTGCAACAACGTCGAGACCTACTGCGCCGCTGCCGTCTTCTACTACACCGGATACTCGTGGCTCGACTTCACCATCACTATCTTCATCGCCGACACGTCCAAGCTGAGGAACCGAGCCTTCTCCATCGCCTACATCTCGTCCCCCTGGCTCATCACCACCTGGGTCTACGGATACGCCTGCAACAGCATCCTGGCCGACGGCGGCATGGGCTGGCGATGGGGCTTTGGCGTCTTCGCCATTGTCGTGCCCGTCGTCTGCTTCCCGCTCTGGGCCCTCTTCTACTTCAACCAGCGCAAGGCCATCAAGAGGGGCCTCATCCACGTCAAGCCCCACGGCCGCGGCCCCATCGAGAACATCGTCTTCTACGCCAAGGAGTTCGACATTGTCGGCATCCTCCTGGCCGCCGGCGGTATCGGTCTGTTCCTCCTCGCCTTCAGCTTGTACTCGTACCAGACCGACGAGTGGCGCTCGCCCCTGATCATCTGCTTCTTCGTCTTTGGCGGTCTCCTGATCGGCTGCTTCGTCATCTGGGAGAAGTACTTTGCGCCCATCACCTTCATCCCCTGGGTCCTGATCAAGAACCCGACCATCTTCTTCACCTACTCCATGATGGCCTCCATCTACACGGCCTGGTACCTGTGGGACAACTACTTCTACTCCTTCTGCATCGTCGTCTACAACCTGAGCGTCCCCAACGCCACCTACATGGGCAACGTCTACACCATGGGCTCGACCTTCTGGGCCATCGTGTTCGGTCTGTTCCTGCGCTACTACGGCCGCCTCAAGTGGCCCGCCGTCTTCTTCGGTGTGCCCATGACCATCCTCGGTGTCGGCCTCATGATCCACTTCCGTCAGCCCGACGTCAACATTGGCTTCGTCGTCATGTGCCTCATTTTCATCGCGTTCGGCGGTGGCACGCTCGTCATCTGCGAGCAGATGACCGTCATGGCCGTGTCCAAGCACACCGACATCCCGGCCGTCCTGGCCATGGAGGGCATGGTGGCCGCCATGGGCCAGTCCATCGGCTCGACCATTGCCGCGGCCATGTGGACCGGCATCTTCCCCAAGAAGCTGGCCGAGTTCCTGCCCGCCGAGTCGCTGCCCGACCTGACCGACATCTACGGCAGCATCGACGTCCAGTCCTCGTACGCCGTCGGCACCCCGACCCGCATCGCCATCGAGAACGCCTACGGCGCCACCCAGAGGCTCATGCTCATCGCCGCCACCTGCCTGTACTCCATCACCTGGGCCTCGACCTTCATGTGGGAGAACATCAACGTCAAGGAGATCAACCAGTTCGACGGCGCCGTCATGTGGTAAACAAATCCGGAAGAAGACAAGAAATTTCACCAGGGAGATCTGGCAGACCTGCCAGGTACTCCTATCAAAAAAATGGGGTTCCACTCTCTTTTCATCTAGAATTAGAATCTCGACGCGTGGGATCTTCCTCATGAAGTCAAGCTACCAGTGAAACGGGTCTTTCTTCTGATGGAGAGATACTCGAGCAAAGACGTGCATGTGGGCACGTGTGTAGTCGTTTGTTTATCGTACACGACCTAGCTTAATCAATTATACCCCTCTGTTTTTCATTAATCACTCGTTCATGAATCTCACCGTGACATGGCATGCTCAGAAATGATTGAAAATTACATATTCACTGGACAGCGTCGCAGCTCTGGAGCTCTCAACACCCAGACAAAGCTCACTGGCAGTGTTTCTAACAATGTCCTTGTCCCTTGTCCCGGTACTGGCTTGTTCTACTACAATTGTTTTGCTCTTTTACCAGACAAGACATTAGACAAGGAGACTGTGAATTACATTATGCATTGTAGATTGCACAACCTCCCATGCCATCAGCAACTATAAACACTCGACCCAGAATGCAACAATTATACCATGAATCTTTCTTCCCAACCACACTCATCACCACACAACGGTTTGAAGCAGTATATCCAAGGTCACTAACCATCTCAGCTTAGAGAAGTCGACGTATTGATTCCTGACACAAAGTTTGACACTTTTTCCTCCAGGAATTCCGCAATACAAAAATCTTTGCAATGCCTTACTTTTCTCAGCATCCGGATGGGCTCACCGGCGAGAACAGTGCCATGGCCCAGGACCCGTCCAGCTTCAACCCCTTCACCGCCGACGAGAACAACAATATGGACGTCCACGACATGAGCCCCGGCGTTCCACCGGCGTACTCGGACATCAGCTCAGGCTGTCCGCCGGCGTACTCGGCCGAACCATCCGAGCTCGCGCCGCTGAACCACACGCCGCTGAACCACATCGCCCTGAACCAGCTCTGCACCCCGTCACTGCTGCCCTTCCAGCAGTCCGCGAACGCGACCCTCTGCCAGGGCCCCTGCCAGACCATGATCGACCCGGCGACGTCGCCGTGGTGCGACGCCTGCCACCCGCCCACGGCCTGCGCGCGGATCGGCTGTCGCAACACCATCACGCTCATCGAGGGCCTCGAGACCGAGATCTGCATGACGTGCCGCGGCCTGAAGAAGTGCGCCGACGCGGGCTGCTTCCACGTGCTCCCGGCCGCCGACCACGCGGCGCTGTGCGAGTCGTGCCGCGGCGTCGTCGCGTACTGCGCGACCCGCGGGTGCGAGAGCGTCGTGCCCTCCGCCACGCGCGAAGCCGGCTGGGTGTACTGCCAGCTGTGCTCCAAGCCGTGTGCCGAGGTTGGATGTGCCGGACAGACTACGGCGGGTGGTACGTATTGCATTGTGTGCACGCGCGTGGCTAACGACTTGGCAGAGTACAATAACTCGCAGCAGCAGCAGACGCAGACTCCGCCTGACTTTGGATCTCAGGGACAGCAGACGCCGCCTGACTTTGGATCCCAGGGACAGCAGACGCCGCCCGATTTTGGCTCGCAGGGAGTCAACACCATGACGGCAAGTGTCGAGCTGTTTTTCCAGCAGCAGACGCCGCAGACGCCGCCGCAGCAGGAGCAGGAGCAGCAGCAGCAGACACCGCCAAACTTTGCCACCCAAGGACGAAACCTGATGGGACGCGATGAGCTGTTCCTGCAGTCTGGGTACACGACCATCGCCGAACCTGAACCGATGAACGCGATGGATGACGGATCCATGCTCTCTACGCTCGACTCGGGAATGGCCAACGATGAAGCCTTCCACGTGGCGGCACCGACGGAACTGAACTTCTTGCTGCAGCCGTTCATACTACAGTCCGCCCCAGCCGAGTCCGAGTCCGACGTGCAAATTTCCACTCCTGTAGAGTCCGAGTCCAACGTGCTTGTCTCCTCTCCCCAGTGTGAAAGATGTGGCTGTTCCTACAGCGCCGAGGACTTCACTACGCTCTGTACGCGGTGTAAGTTCCGAGAAATGGTGGCCCCGACAGACGACGACTATGAGCCTGAGCCTCCCAACCCTAAGTACCCTTTCATGTAGAAAAGGTGAGTCTTGACTTGATGTGTCGATGGAGCTTGATGTAGGTAAGTTATTCGGCAATGTACGTAGATCGTCATGCCAATATAATGAACAATATACCTTACTCCCAATCTGTACTCTTGAAATGTGAATAGAGTACTGTATTTACTCATGAGAATAATCGATCTGCACCTAATTCACCTAGCCAGTGCCAGACGAGTGCAACAAGTGTTGTACGGCGTGGGTGTAGCATCCCTCGGGTGTCTCTGCTAATTCCAGACCTCTTGACTGGGACTATGCGTTTGGATCCATTGTTGAAGCAGTTCACAATGTACACAATGTACACAGGTATTTGGAGCCTTAAAACCATTTGTTATACACTCATGCCTATCAACAATATATGGGTGAAGTCTATTCACCATTGAAGTCTGGGTAGCCCAACGCAGACTGACTTTTCACCACTTGTGTTAGTGATCCTGCCCAAACACCAATGAGACACATCACACACACATCTTTGGATGCCCTCTCCACTCCAAAAAAAGAAAAACAAGAAACACCGAGGCCAAAACTTTCGACCAGTAAACCAAATCGAGTACCGAGAAGCTGACGACAAAGAATCAAGACGTTTCGAATGAGTCGATTTAAGCCTCGAGAGCCTTGTTCTTCTTCTTTTGTTCGACCTTGAGTAGCAGGGCACGGTTGATGTGAGGCAGGACACCACCAAAGGCGATGGTGGCGCGGATGAGGGTGTCGAGTTCCTCGTCGCCACGAATAGCGAGTTGCAGGTGGCGAGGTGTGATGCGCTTGACCTTGAGATCCTTGGCAGCGTTCTGTGATTGTCATGGTCAGTATGAGGTCATGTTGCGAGGCGGCACAACACGGGTAGGTGGGACAAGGGACCAAAAGTGGTGGGCAGGCAGCCTGAAGGGAAAGGTATGACTCACTCCTGCCAACTCGAGGACCTCGGCAGTCAGGTACTCGAGAACAGCAGTGACATAGACTGCTGCCTTGGCGCCGACGCGCATCTTGTTCTGCGTGTTGCTCTTCAAGAAACGCTTGACACGACCGCAGGGGAACTACGCCGCAAAAGAGTCAGTACATGTAATCCGGGAAGAAGATCAGCATGTTCAAGCAGGTAGCATGTGACTGGCGACAGGTATTTCGCATTTCGTCCGAGGCTGTGGTCGCTGAACAGTTGCGCAGTACAATATCGGATCCATATAAATCTCGCTCATGAGGGGTAGTATTGTTGACGATGCGACGCGCTCTTGATGGCGCAGATGCGCGCATGAGAGGTCGAGATGATGCATGATCGTTGTTTGTGTGCGGGCAGAAGACGGTGCCGATTTGATGCAGACGCGTCCTGCAGCGTTGTTGTCGTGTGCATCGTCATGAATTTTGCGTGGGATCGAGCTCGTGCGGGTTCGAGGTGTTCGAGTTGGTATCAAGCTTTCGAGGGGTCGCATGTCGAGAGTCGCAAGGTCGAAAGGGTCGAAAATATGGTGATGCATCGCCAGAGCAGAGACATATTGTGCTTACCTGAAGACCTGCGCGAGCCGAGTGGCTCTGCTGCTTCTTGGGACCATCGGCGGATGAAGTCTTTCCACCAGCACTCTTGCCGCCAGCTGACTTGCCCTTGCCTCCAGCCATTGCTTATGACGATGCGCGCAAAGCGAAAATTGGTATTGGGGTTGGGTTGTGTGAAAAATGTCGATGCCGACGATATTGTAAAATGGTTTGCGACGCGTCGGGGCGGGTAAAAGATGCGAGAATGAAATTTGTTGATGTTTTTTTCTCGATCCTGGCTAAAAGCTGGGCCTTGGCTGCGTGGTTGTTCGGAATGGTCGTGGTGAGAAAATCGAATGGCGGGCGGGCGTGCAAAATCCTACCTAGCAGGCCGTAGGGGGAAGAAGCTCTCCAAAGCTCGGGGTGATTGGCTGATATGCCTGGCGTGCCTCGTCGGGCGCCTGTAAAAACCGTCTGAAGGTAAGGTAACCAATTCGTCACACCTTAGCAGGCAGCCGACCGCCTGTACTGTAGTAATTGGGTTGTCCAGAGACGCCCGACAAGGCGCCTCTTCTGCCTTCTGCTTCGGCCTTCCATGGCTTCCTTACTTACCTTTGGCTGCTAGCAAGCAGTGACGAGCCAGCCAGCTCCAAAAAAAAAAAAAAAAAAAAA
>JACVEI010000051.1:217662-278588 GCA_018115615.1 Pestalotiopsis sp. DP-2020a | reverse complement strand
AAAAAAAAAAAAAAAAAAAAAAAAAAGCTGCTTCTCTTCCCCTCATGGTCCTGGCTTCCTAGAGCTCAAGGCTTTGGGGGGATCCGCCGGGCAATGAATGGGGGCCATGGGGCGAGGCGCCAGCTGCCGAGAGCCCCGGCCATCGCGTCCATCAGATGGGAATGGTCTTGGCCGGAAAAACCACGGCTGTCCAGACGGACCTAGTGTGCGGCCTGAGGAGAGAAGGCAAGGCGAGATGAGGAAAGAGAGGATGAGAGGCAGAGCTCACTTGAGCAGGCTATGGACTGATATTGTCCAAAAAGGTATAGAAATACTCAGTTGGTTCCACAGAATCCATCAAGAGCTTTTTTGACAGGAGACACGCGGCAGTGCTGCTGGTAACTGACCTCTGATGTCGACTTACCTCGAGCCTGAGCTGGCCGTGATTCCAAGGTTGACGGCAGCTAACGGGCAACCACAGCTCGTGTGTGCAACTTTGGTCCAGTTCTGGACCTAGGAGTGACCTGTATTTAGAGAGGTATATCCTCTCGTATGGTCTGGCCAGGCCATGGATCCGTTTGTGGAAGACATGTCGACTCTCGCTGATATCGTGCTGCTCAAGTCCGATGCTTCTGTCAGAGAGCCGCTGGTCATTTGGACATCGCACGTGCGGATGCTTGACGCTCGGGCCCAGGAGTGTGGCTTGACCTGCAATTCCATCTATGCCCTGCGCCACAGTCCAACAGCCACCTCTCCTGAGGCTTCGATGTTGACCTGAGTGACGCATACAGAATACATGAGTCTCTCCGTACCGGTAGATTTTCTTGTGGGAGTGAAATCCTATGCAAATTGCTTCATTCTCATTGATTACCAAACCTTGTCTTTACAGGTCATGTTGAGAACTCTATGAAGTGCACTGAGAACAATAGCGAGCTTTTAACATTGTCTTCGACTACGGTGCATATTGACAAGATGTGGACCTAGCTCAATGCCGTATGGTACGTACAATGTACAAGTTAGAGAAACAACAAAGTTTTCGAATATAGTTTGAGTCTTCACAAACTATTTCTCAGAATCACTATACGTATAACGAGCTGTTATGAGATATTTGCTCTTATCCCATCATCTTTAAACACTTGCGAGCTTGAAACAAGATGCCTACCTAGGTAAGGTAGATATAAAATCTGCCTTGGCTTGACTTCCCTGAGAACTTGCAATAATGTAGTGAGTCAAAGTAATGCTATCTCACAAGTAGAAATGTTTTAAAAACTTCGACCTCGGAACGAATGTTGCCATCGTATGCACTCGAACGACGAGTACTCATTTTTCCCATTCCTCCCGGCGCCAACCAACACAACTTACGATTCCCAAAATGGTCAGATCATACGAGATTCGCCAAGCCAAGTGGGGCCACGAATCCGATTATAAACCTCGTGTAAGTCAGACTTCGGCTTCACTTTCACGTTGCTGACACTGCGGTAATCCACGAATCTCAGTCATACTATCACTTTCATCACCGAGGGAGAAGGAGAAAAGGACATATATAAAAATGGCAAACCTAAAACACTCGCCCATTTACGAGAAATGGGTGACCGTGGTCAAGGAGCAACAAAAGACCATCGTCGCCGCGCTGGAAGCGATCGACGGGTCGAAATTCCGAGTGGACGAGTGGAAGCGGCCCAACGGCGGACACGGCGTATCTTGCGTCATCGAGGACGGCAACGTCTTCGAGCGCGGCGGCGTCATGGTCAGCGTGGTGCACGGCGTCATGAGCGGCGCGGCGGCCGTGGCCCAGATGCGCGCGAGCCACGCCTCGATCCCGAAGGACATCGACTCGCTGCCCTACTCGGCCGTCGGGCTCTCTCTCATCATGCACCCCAAGAACCCCATGGCGCCCACGGTGCACATGAACTGCCGGTTCCTCGAGACGTTCCACCCGCGGACCGGGGAGGTCGAGCTCGCCTGGTTCGGCGGCGGCGCCGACCTGACGCCGTGCTACGTCTACGGCGACGACGCGCGTCACTTCCACGGCGCGCTGCGCGGGGTCTGCGACCGGCACGACGCGGCGTACTACCCGCGCTTCAAGGCGTGGTGCGACGAGTACTTTTGGAACGCGCACCGGAGCGAGGCGCGCGGCGTCGGCGGCATCTTCTTCGACGACCTCGAGGCGTCCGAGGGAAACTTGGACTCGCTCTTCGCCTTTGCGCGGGATGTGCTGCGGGTGTTCCCGGAGGCGTACGTCCCGATCGTGCAGCGGCGGCGCGGCGAGCCCTTCACCGAGGCCCAGAAGCAGTGGCAGCAGCTCAGGCGGGGCCGGTACGTCGAGTTCAACCTGCTGCATGATCGGGGTACCAAGTTCGGGCTGGCCGGCTCGACCCCGCGGGTGGAGAGCATTCTGGTCTCCATGCCGCTGACGGCTTCTTGGAAGTACTATCACGAGCCGGAACCGGGTAGCCGTGAACAGGAGTTGGTGAAGGTACTCCAGAAGCCGAAGGAGTGGGTGTGAGATGTAAGTGAGGACAATTCTCATGGTACTTCCGAGCAAATCTTTGCATACCTACCTATGGGGTTCTATCCACAGGTGTCGAGATGGCACAGTCATACTGCCTACAGGGTTATTGTTGAAGGGGTGAACAAGGCACAGTCCGGCCATACTCGACGCTGGATTTATATGATCAGGCGGAATCGACGACAGAAAGTCGGCCGCGAAAGAAAGTCAGCCGCGAAAGAAAGTCAGGAGTCTTATACGTGGGGAGACAATCTCCCCATCATGTATTATTATAATTATATCATGCCTATTTATTTTAAAACTATTCATAGAAAAGACCATCACATAGCAATAAGCGTAAAAGACTGAACACGGGATGACTTTGAACCAGGAAATCATCATGGTGTCGAATGAGCGGAATGCTCATGATAAATGGCATGATGAACCACGTTCCTTGATTGAGAAATACGAACTCACCGCCTGTGCGACAAAACCTAACATTTCTAATGATTGATATCGAATCCAACAAAGAGTAAAGGGAAATTTTTGAAACTCATATTCAATCACCTACGGGAAAGAAAAGGAGCAACATCAAATTCAATTGCACCTTGACCTAGACAAATCACCAGGCAGTGGGAGGCCCAATGTCACTCCTGTCGCCAACTCTGTATTCACGGTCGGCCCAGGAGATCGCAGATACTGAGATGGACGACAATGGAAATCCACCACGAAGTAAAGACACCAGAGATAAGCATAAGATATATGTCAATTCGAGTAATACTCTCAGCGAACGTCAACCGATCCAGAGTATATCTCACAAACGTTTCCCGTTCCCATTACCAGGTGCATACAGATAGATAGTAATGCGGATGTTGTTGGTCATATTCCATCAAAGCACCGTAGCCGCGGCTAATACTTTCAAATGCAATGGAGCGCTGGAAAATGATCACTAGATTGATGGATAACACTCAAGTCAGTCAAGAGGAAGGGCGCAAGACAACGCAGGTAGGGAATGAGCAATAACAATTGATGCGATGTTATACAAAAATCAAATCTGAGCCTTCGTTGTCTCTCCTCCTTACGGCCCAGCTCATCCCATCTTCACACATCTCTCATGTTGATCTTATCGCATCAAAAATTTCATCTTCCACCATTCGTTCGTCTTCTCATCGTTTCGTTCTTTCATGTCCAATCAAGCAGGACTGCTGACCCCTGACCGGCACCGGCACCCAAAGCCCCCGCAGAAGCAGCGAATGCTGATGTTTCTCTCAAACATCCTCAAAAGCCGAAACATGGGGCATCCATTAAATTTCTTTTTGTTTTTCCTTCCAACGTCTCCATCGCCAGTCCATTGCCAGTCCAATTTGCCAGTCCAGCCAGCCAGCATCGCGCTTGCCATCTAAATGATGTGCATATGCGTCATAACAGCGTACTCATCGTAAAAGGGATTCTCTAGGTGAATCGCCCGTCAGAGGTGCTCGAAGTCGAAGAGAAATCCCAGCAGGGTATAGAAGTAGAGTCGTGGAGCCTTTGAATGGTTGCCCATAAACACGCTGTACGGTGTATCCAGTGAAGGTTTTGGCGTTAAATATGCTGGCGTCAGTCATCATCGAGGGGTATATAAATCGGATCCTTGGAACGTCCTTCTCTCCAGTTCCAGGCAGAGATCCTTCTCAACCACCCATGATCACAAGAATGTGACATCAGATGAGCGACCTTTTTTTTTCTGTTTCTTTTCCTCGACTTCAAATATCCCGCGGGTAAATGCAACTTCAAAAATGGAACTCCAAAAACACAAAATGGCGAGAGGTGATATTACAGGGAGTATTAGATTGGTGCTAGCGCCAACGTGGTCGAACTGGAGTTTGGAACTCGTTGAGAGATGGGAAACTGTTGTTACGGCTCCAATTGTTGGCGCCCAAATGCCGAGCTTTCGAGGGTGTTCTGAAAGCGTCAAGTCTCTATGTCGTAAATCGTCTCTCGTTTGACAGATATTCGTGAGATTGAGGCCGTTGCATATAAATATGCTTCACTGGTTGTATACCTCAATGGAATCGAGAACTGGCAGTGCGGCTGCCAGCGTCGGAGGAATCTGGTTAATTCAACGTGAGTCCAACGCTGCTACATATTTTCGTCGAGTTCAACTTACCACTGTTCCTCTGCATATGGCCTCGGTTGCGGCTGTTGAAGGCCTCGCCCCATTCCGGTCCACGAGGTTGTCTGTCAGGAGCAGCACGGCCGGGTGCGGAAGTGTTACCACCAATGGGTCTCTGGCTCCCAATAGCTCCAGGGGTAGAGCGCAGGTGAGAACCAGTCGGATCATATCCTAGGCTGAGAGAGCCCATGCCACCAGAGAGTAGGGTGTCGGTGCTGGCCCCAGGGTTCTGTCCCGAAGTAGGGGTCAGATTCGGCGGCGTCGCAAGGGAGCCGTAATCGCCATATCTAGCACCTAGACCGTTTCCAATGCCGGCGTAGCTGGAGCCAGATGGAGCAGGGCTGGGACTGTGAGTCCGCAAATCGGCAAAGCTCTTGGCAGCACGGAGATTGTTCGGAATGCCGCCCTCGAGAGAGTTGGGCAGCTCCAGGGTTGGTCCTTGTCTTCCAATGGTGTGGTATGCACTTCCTGCCCCGATCCTGGACTCTGCAAAGTCAAACGTTGCAGCGCGGCTCAGTCCTCTCCTGTGATCCTCCCAAGAGACGTTAGGCGGCAGCTGATGCGGTGCATGCATGGGAGGCGACTGCTGGGCCTTCTTTGTGATCTGGAGCTGACGTCGATCATTTTCTCCGATCGAGTGGTGCTCGAGTCCCATGTTGTGGGCGAGAATGTGGATCTGTCGTCGCTCTTCAGGCGAGATATCCGGAGAGAATATGTAGCTCTCCCTTGTCGTGTCGCGCTGGAACATGGTGAGTTCTGTGTAGAACTCGAGCGTCTTGGGGTTGTTCAGGTCGATATCACCTGGGACCAGTGAGCGAGCCGCTGCAGGCAAGGTCGGGGAGTGGAAACTGCGCTTACGGATGGGCGAGCCGTTGGGTTTCTGGACACCGACACCGAGTGCCTGGAGGGCGCTTTGTTGATGCTGAGGCAGGGGTGCGCGGTGCTGTTCTTCGAGCTGGCCACGCTTCTCACGCTTCTCGCGGTCGATCCGGTCTCTTTCTTCCTGGGGGAGCATCTTCTTGTACTCGACGCGCAGCTTGCGTCCCATGACCTCAAGTCCATTCATTTTCTGGATGACGATGTGCGTGTCTTCGGGGGTCGAGAAGTTGGCAAACGCGAGGCCCCTAAAGACGCCCTTGTCGAAATGATAGTTGAATGCGTAGGGCTGGGGCAGATTGAGCGAGGCCATGAGACCTTGTAGAATTTCTTTCCGGCACTGAAATTGGATGTTCTTGATCACAATAGCTGTCGGGATGAGTTGCTCGTCCATAGAACCCGGCGTGTTGAGACCCCGGCTGTCCGTGATGCTTCCAATGTCGTGTTCGCCTGGAATGTTGTGATCGTAGTATTGGTTCATCGAAGGCATGGGAGGGGCAGCCTGCTCTGTCCAGGTCTACAATACAAAGAATTAGTTGTGTGCTGGCAATGAGGAACCACCAAGATAGGAGTACATACCGAAGGAAGACCTGGCCTCCGGGCTGATGATCGCGAACTGAGTCTACCATTTCCATTCAGGGGTCCGTTCATCGTAGCGACACCTCCGTTGTTGTAGCCCCATGTCTGCGAATTCTCCAGCATGTAGTTGGCATTTGGGGCCAAGCGATCGATTCTGGACATTGTGTCGTAGCCAGATGCGCCACCAAATCGATCCTCGCCGTAAACGGAAGGGTTCTGGGCCATCGAGTCGAGATGTCTCTGACCGCGCGCACCACCGAGACCCGAGAGACCGACCGTAGCGTAGCCCTGCCTCGTCGAGCTGGGCGACCGGTTGGAGGCGGTGGGATAGTCGTAATACATTTCGTGCTGTTGATTCATGGCTGTAATCGTCGTTGCTGACCTTGTACCGTAAAAGTGAGACGTCGGCGTACAGCACAGCTACCAGGACTGCTAGCAGGCTGTGAATAGATCCTCAAATCGGTCTTGACCTTCGCAAGGTCTCGCCAAGGAAGCGCGACTGCCAAGTGATTACCAGGCAGATGGAATGCCAAGATGGGCAAACGGGAGCAAATATGATCACGGTGGCGGCTGCGCAAGGACAATGGTCGTGTTGCGCCAACGGAACAAGCACCAAGTGCGTGACTCTCTGCACGAACGGCCTTCGACCCTGAACCAGTTATGACGAAGCCGCTGCTACGACAACCCGGCTCTTCTGCAGATGACAGAAGAAGACAGGAAGGAAAGATCGCCGGAGGGATTTGGTCGTGCAGGCGGTCGGCCCAGAAAAAAAAATATCGTCGTAAAACGGCTGGACTGCAAGCAAATGCAGCTCGGTGGGATTTTGGCAAGTGGGTTGGGAAAGACGCAGGGAGCCGAAACCACGTCGTACTTCGTCACGGAGGGCCCAAGCCGGATAGGTCAGGAAACTCCGTGCCGTAGGAATGAGGCGAGACCGCTAAGGGGGATGTGGGAGGAGGGTGGGGGAGATGCTTTTGAAGAGAACAAGCTGACGAGGAGGAATGCAAAGCCAAAAGGTCGCCCAAGCAAGTGAAAAGAGCAAGAAGGAAGATGCCTTCGTCGACTATGCGATCTCTCCAGAGTCGAGGTGAAGAGGAGGATCTGGAGAGTAGAAAGGGTTCAAAAGTCAACAAGGAGAAAATTTGGTTGGCGACAAAAGAGGTTTGGGGCGGAGAAGGAAAGATTGAACTGAACCCTGTGTGTACTAGGATTTGGGGGGGCACCGGTCAACTAGAAGAAGTGGACTCTGGGCACTCCCGTGGAGACAAGACAAGCAGAGGCAGCAGACAGAAGGATTGACTTGAGAACCGGGAACTTGGGGGCACCAATTTTTCTACGTACTTGGTAATCTCATTTTCATCTATTTTCTTTATTTTTATTTCCTGGGAGCACGCACGGCACTGCTTATTTGCTTGTTGTCTGGTATGTAACTAGACGGATGGGTGCCCACGGGTAATTTAGCAGACGTAGGTAGGCCTGGGTAGGTTGGTAGGTCCAGTCAGTACGTGACAATTCCGCTTTGGCTGGTATGTGGGCGGCCGAGTGTATGTTTATGCCTCTTCTTTTTTCTTCTTCGCCCTGCCTGTCAGTCAATCTATCTAGTGGTTGACCGACAGCGATTCCCATGCGAGAGTTGGTAAGAGCCGCAGCCCGCGTTTTTCCTGCTCATGACGGGTTTACCTCCCGCGCATGGCCGAACAAATCTCGTCCCAAGTCAGGTAGTATCACACACAGAAAAATGGTGGCCATGGATACACAATTCTATCATGACCTTTCTGTCTCTCTTCATTTTCTTCCGGTCTTGCAACCTGCCTGCCAGGCCGCCGCCTGGCTGTGTGTCATGGGGCGAGGGTTTGAATGGTATTGGTTGTGGAGATCTGCCTTTTTCAACACTATGCGCACGCACTGGGATCCAATAGATTGACGGCCTTGATCTGGGTCTCTCGCCAGATCTGCCGGGTTCTCATCCAAGGGGGGGTGGCCATGGAGGGTCAGCAGGAAAGAGGCTACGATGCACGTCGACAGGAATTGGTTGGTCGGTTGCCAATGTGTGGCAACAGAGACATACAGTCATGTAGCAAATTATGTAGACCAGGCAGGCAGGCAGGCAGGCAGGCAGGCAGGCAGGCAGAAAGACATATAGACGCCATATGAGTAGATAAATGCAAATATCCATCAGCTGGCAGGTCGAAGAAACAATCATGTATGACCTGCCTTTGCTTTCGCCGGCCAGTACGTCTTCCGGCACGAGTCAAACGAATGAGAATGCGTACACCCATGCACAGCACCAGAGCCATCCATACACCATACTGGCTACTTGAATGAGTGCCCAGATTGGCAAGCAAGTAGGCAGGTAATTACTTGGTGAGGTGAATGTAGACCAGTCGCCCATATGACTGGCAACGAGCAATTTGATCCAAGGCGGCACGACCAGCAAATAATAAGAAGAAGAAGACTTCGACGAGAGCGCGCAGTGGTATCGCCGCCGGGTAACGCGTACAACGTCTAATAGGTGGCTGTCAGCCCAGACGTACGCCGTAGCTCGCATCAGCTCTGCATGTCGTCCAGGAGTCAAAAAAGTCCAATTTTGGACCGACGGTTCGACGTTCCCAACGGAGGGTGTGCAGCACTAAGGATTATTGGCGAAGCTACTAAAAGTACGGCTCGTTCCTACGGTGAAGCTTGAAGCCTTGTTGGACCCTTTGCCAATAGTATTCCGTAGTCGACCCAGGCCAGGCAGGAGGCGAACCAGAGTGCCAGCAGAAGGGCGTCCTAGGCTTGTAGGCGTAGGCTTGCTGCCATGCTCTCCCGGCTCCTCGTCTACCGTTTCGTATAAAGGATAAAAGAGCACGACGGTTGTACGTGGAAAATCCCGACCATTGAGCTCGGTTGATTGGATCAGTGGATGCATCTTAAAAGTCGAGATGCGAACAGGGTTGAGCTCGATTCCAGAAAGCCGCTGTCAATCCGTCAATCCGTCAATCAATCCAAACCGAGCGGGTGGTCCCAGCAGACCGTCGTCATTCCCCCCAGCTGTATTGTATGTAGTACTCGTCAGCAGTACCTCGAGAGATGCGCGCTTCCAGTGCGTTTGTCGTTTCTTTTTCCCTTCACGATGAGATCAAGGTAGATCTGTACATGAACGCGTCGAGATCGCAGCAGGTATACGCAGAGCATGTGTGTCCGTTCCACCCATTTGCCAGACACTGCTGAAGAACTTTGCGACGCGACCACCATTTCAACTGGTAGTAGGTATAGTCGGGCAGCTGTAATGCATGCCACACGTACAGTACCAGTCCGTCCTATAGGCATCTCCCTACCCTAAACCGCATGATCAACGCACGTGGTGGTCCTAGGTATGCCTGGCACAGGCTCTTTCAGAATCAGACATGGCCACATTACCAGGCCTCACTTCCGACCTGTTGTACCCAAGGAGCATATGTACAACCCGGAAAACCATTCAAGGCTTGTCAGAGCTAGCGTGGTAGAGGAGCGCTAGGATGACCCGCGGGACGGCCCCCGTTGCACTGTGCTTCCTCTTCCTCCCTCCTTTTTTTAGGGGTCACAAACCGTCACGAGACTTCTGCAGCGCATCTATTACAATGCAATTATCTGGCATGTGTGTACGAAGTAGTATGAGAGTAGAGGTATGCACTCTCGAGCAACGGGCACAGGGACCCGTGCCGGTGCCGGCATGGGCTCATGGCATATATCAAAAGTCCCAATCTGATAGGCGCTCTTCCTGATGCAGGCAGAGAGCTTCGAAGACGAACCAATGCAGCAGAAAGTTTTCCCTTGCCACGGTCCAAGGTCCTGGATCATCGGATGGGATGGGTCCAGCTACACTACACTAGAAGCTGCAGACCTTGTTCACCCTACGCCATGGTCTGAACCCAAAATTACTGAAGAGCTGGAAAGTGGGAAAGGCGAGGGGAAAAAAGAAGAGAGAAGGAAAAATGTGTTACGGTGCACAGGGCAACCGCGGAAGTCGGAGCTAAACCCTGTGCACACGCTTTTTTTTTTTCAGCTGCCCGCAGACTAGTTTCACTACTAACGGTAGTGCTTCGTAGGGAATTTTTTTTCTTCTTGGTGGTTCTTTCTCTCATCGATGTACATGCTACGCACTGGCACACGAGATGCCTCAAAGCTGCCTCATTCTGTCCCATCATTGCAATATGAGCGGAACCGAGTGCATACGAGGAGCACAACTAAATACGGAGCGACTTCCACCGCAGGATTGCCAAGGACGAAGCATACTACGTACCCGACATCCCAATATCAAACCAGGTCCCGGCATAGGTACAGTACTCAGATGATCATCGCCGCCAAGTCTTCCGTATAGCTTCTATGGAAATCACGCTGGGTTATTGGCCGACCCCATGCAGGGGAGCACCAAGCGGACATCGATGAAATCATTCACCAGCCTTGCCCTCTACGGCTCAAGGAGCGGGTTGGATTCCGCCAGCCTTGCAACCAGATCTACTTTTTCGAGATGCCTGTCTGGCTACTACTGTCATTTTACTGCTCGTACCCACCAACGACGACATATCGATTTCTCTGGAAAATTGAATCAATTGTAGTGTCCTGTGTTCACCTCAGCCACGATCGGATAAGGTCATATGTATATCGGCACGAAGCAGTAGGTACGTGCTTGAGTGGAAGAAATATCTACCAACCCCCCTGCAATTCCACATCAGGAGCACCACTCTGGTCCACTATACGATCAGCCGAGACATACAGATAGTGAATAGAGTACCAACTCTCTGTCGTCGCCGCAGCTTTTGCTTATACGTTGGACGCTTTCACCTTGGACCAGCAAATGTCCGTTCGGTCACTGTTCATGGCCAGTGACGTTCTTAACCACGCTGCGGATGAGATCAAGAAGGACGACCGTGTCATTACTCACGAATATGACCTGGTCAAGGGCATCGCGCCCAATCAGGTTATTTCATCTGATATGGGCCACCGCCGAGTACCATATCACCGTGGAGGACGATCAGACCACCGCGATCTCCGACAACAGCCATTAAATGCAAGCAACGAGTAAACTATAGCGAAATGAGAAATCACGTTACCCGACAACTTTCGCTTGTAGGACGATGGCCAAGCATTATGATACCAGGACTATGCAATCGCAAACGTGTTCCCATCGTTTGATGCCTTAAGTATGAATGTTTTCCAGCAGAGTTCATTGCCATCAGCATTATGGCAAATTACGCTTCAACACCCATGTGAATGCTGATGCTGTATTTGCTGACGACAAGCGGTCATCCAGATCGACGTCTGAACGGACGAGGTCCCTACTGGAGCTCGAAACTCGTGTACCATGAAGAGGTTTTATCGTGCGCATACCTAACCATACAAAATGGCTGGGAGCTTCTCGAGCGGCCACGACACCACTGTTTTCAGCTTGAAAAGAGGTCATTTCGATCATGATAGAGATCGCCAAACATCAAACATGACATAGGCCTGTCCCGTAATTATATGTAGGTTCTGAGCATACACGTAGGTATACCTTAGTCATGATCGGATAAGGTAATGTATCGGTGCCAGTTCGCTTTAGTCCGCTAACCCTATGGCTAATGAAGGAAAAGCAATACGTTTTGACATTAAGAAGAACATATCTATCTAGGCCCATGCAATCCACACCTCGCTGGGCACCAACACAGCAAATTGACTCTAGAAGCACACAATATCAGTTGAAATTGCTGCCTGCTTCTTCACCTCACCACGAACACCGTTAACCGAAGCAACCGTAGCAATCTACGAGGGAAACAAGACGCCTACCGCTTCTGGGTACTGCTGCGATCAACACAGCCTCATTGACGAGCCAGTTTTCCTCTATACCCAAAGATTGCTGCAAGGCGAGGGATATGCATCTGCCAACGTTTCCAGCTGCGATAGCGGCGGCATGAATTTGTTGGCACCTGGCACAAATCTACAACATCAAATATCGGCTTACCCATGAGATATTAACGAAGTCACATATTGAAACGGCTCGGCTTGCTCACCCTGGCCATGAAACGGTATGGTACGGCCTCGTTCTGAGATCGAGGCTCGATGTCTACTGTCTCTCTCATTTTGTTTCGGCTCGTAACCCAATCACAACCCGATTACACTAGGCATTTCCCGGTCGTGCTTTTAACAAGCGTCTCAAAAACGCGGCAAGTAAAGGTAAATACGATTTCGATAATAGTCCTTGCTTGTTTCTTCTTGACTTGAACTCCCGCGGCCTGACAGAAGGAGTCTGCATCTTTCCATGCCACCGTCGGCAGAATTCAAGCTTGTTCCTTTCATGGGAGTTCCATTACAATCGACGGGAGGTCATCCCCACGAGCTACTTCTGTGGAAACGCGCCCTAGTGATTCTAATCAAAATCACTATCGACTCCTATCGGCTGATTGTTCCGTCGTTGCATTGTCTGCGCCAAATCCTTATCTGCGGCATGTCTGGAGTGATTACTTATTGGCAATGGCCTCAATAAACTCGCTACAGAAATTGTTCGTCATATGTGTGGACCGGGTAATTGAGCCTCCTACGCCTAGAAATGCTCTAGCTCGACGACTTGGCACTAAATATTGAACGTCCCTGTCTAGTTCCGAATACCCCTATTCTCTTTCCATTTCCTTCACGTCGTCATCGCCCGGCGCTGCACCCATACCATCGGGACAAATTTGAAAACACGCTCTTTACCTCAATAGTTTAGACATGGCCACTGCCCAAAGTGATCAGGACTGCCGCTCACCATCTCGGCGCAGGTTGAACCTGAAATACGCAAGCAAGAGTTCTGTCACCTACAGCCCACCATCGTCATCATCGTCGCCACGAGCCGCCGTTTATTTGCTCCACGTTGTGAACTTCACCCTCGTCTTTTAGCTAGGCCTGATTCCAATCGGAATGTCACCATGGCTCTGGAAGTGGGCTCTTTTTTTATCTTCCAGCCCTCGCTGCGCCCCTCCGTTCTCCGCTCTTCTAGTCATCTTCTAGAACTCTTGGGCGAATGTCGCAAACCCGGTCGAGCTTCCGCCCTTCCTCCTGAGCCCTGTGCAAAGAAGGCAGGGCCCCGGTGTGGCCCTGGATCGTGGGAAGAAATGCAACTGCACCAGAGGCCAAAGCTCGCCAAGGAAACGTGAACTCTTGACTCCTGAGCTTGACCGCCAAATTGCGCCCCTAAAAAAGATAGGGAACGAGATGAGATGACCCCCCGTACTTTTTTGCCATCTTTTATCCACGAGATTTGAGATACAAAGAAAGTGTTTCCGCTTACCCGTTACAGATTTGACTCTTGAGTCTTCTGTCAAGGAATCTCTACCGCCTGGATTCTCCGATCGGGCCGCCTCCGATATGCTCGATGAGCTGGCAGTGGGCATGACTCGAAAGCGAGCGACCATTCAATGCTTTCCATTTGTATGCAGCATATACTGCTGCATGAGTCAGTCATCCCCTCATAGAGTCTTGCTCGCACTTGTTGTTATGCTAGATGCTCAGCGGTGGTAGCGGAAGAATACGGTGAAACCCATGAGGATCCTCTTTCTGCATGGGAAAATGCATATTGGCAAGTAGTATAGGCCGTTGCCACCGTTGAGGCCGTTCTCTCTTGTTTGAAACCGAAACGCAGAAGAGGGGCTGGCACTCTCAGGATGCAGCTGCGCGGCTTGACTGTTCGCATTGCACACGACAAGGAACGAGTTGAATGTCCGCGTAGTTATCATGGAAGTCCTATCCAGATAAACCCCCATAAAGAAGCCATCAACAGGCGGGTGAGAGCCGCAGACTTCCAAGAGTAAGATCGCCACAGACGAACGCCAGGTAATCACACGGCGCAACGCACTGGGCGAATCGATCTCGAGTATGAACCAAATGACCAATTGAACGCGCCCAGACAGGTAAGGTATCCATTCATTCGAGTGGGGAAGGAGAGATAGGTAGACCATATTCGCCTGCTTTACGACTTGAAGCTTGCAGATATACAATCGAGGATTTTGAATTTAGCACGGTCTCATCAGAGCAGAGAAGCCACAGAAATTTGAGTATGCATTTTATATATGGACGAGATACCGACCGACTCGTATAATGTCAGCACGATATTAATATTGACGGACCCTGCCCATTTTGAAAACGAAATGAGGAGACTTGAATCTCAAACATCTCACGTGCTTGCAAGTCATGTACTTATGCAAGTCAAACTTTCGAAGGACCGAAATTATTCCCTAGGCTACTACACAAAACCCCTTCGATTAAGAACTATCAGATGTGTTTCTTCCATTTCCGGATCTCGACCTTTGCCTAGGTATAGCAAACCATCTACCGTATTACATATGTATACACTCATACTCTCAAGTGCTATGGTCATGATTGCACCTGACAAAGGACATTGCCATCGGATACGTCCGCCATTCCCACAGCGGATACCCACGAGAGGCATGAAGATCAAGTCGTCTTCTTCTTCTTCTCATCCTGCTTCCACTTCTCCCCCATCCGCCTGACCTCCTCGTTCGTCTTCTCAATGTGCGCCCGCGCCCCGCTCCACGGGACCCTCCCTCCCCGGGCGCCCGTCCGGCTGTCGTCAAAGAGGCGGTACACGGCCGGCAGGTTGACCCCGTCCATGAGCAGGTTATAGAAGCGGCGGTCGCTCCACCAAAGCCGGCACGCCGCGATGCTCCAGCTCCCGAGCAGCCGCGGCAGGCCGGTGCCCGCGGCGTCGTTGAGCCAGTCGATCGTCTCGCCGCCGCGCACCCTGACGCCGAGGTGCGGGACCCGGTCGCGGTGCAGCGCGGCGACCATGAACGCGTAGTGCGCCTCGATGTCGGCCTCGATCTCCGGCCGGGTGGGCGGCGGCGCCCGCCCCGCCCACAGGCTCGCCAGCGCCATGGTTGCCAGGTCATACGTCACCCACGTCGGGCCCAGCACGACGAAGTGGCCCAGGAACGCCAGCGAGTCCGGGTACGCCTCCGAGATGTACCCGCGGTACAGCCGCGGGAACGGGTTGTCCGCCTCGTAGTGCGGCGCCGCCCGGATCCGCGCGTACCCGTCGGGCGCCCGGGCCGGGTCGACCGGGTTGCCGGCCCCGGGCACCACGGAGAAGTCGTAGTGGTACCCGGAGCAGACCACGATGGCGTCGAGGTCGTCGAGTACGGAGCCGTCGTCGAGCTCGACGGCGCGCGGCCCCACGGCGCGGCGCACGCTGGCGACGGATTTCACGATGCCGTCGCGCAGGTTGTAAGCCAGGTCGTCGGAGAAGATGGGGATCTTGTGCAGCATCGGGGCGCTCGGGGGCGGGCGGGGCGCCGAGAAGGAGGCGTGGGTTTTGAGCCACGGAAAGGCCTTTTGCTGCGCGGCCTGCATGCCCTTGGCCATCATGCCCATGAAGAGCCCGGGAGTCCACCCGCTGATGAACCGCAGGATACAGCCCATTCGGTATGACATGGAATGGTCAAAGGCTTTGCCCTGGATGACGCGTGGGAGCTGATACGGAGAGTCAGTATCTCGTCGGATGAAAATATTGTCTGCATGGAAAATTGTGATACGTACCAAGTATGTCTGACTCCGATGGCTGAGATAAATATTGGCTGCTCCGACTTGCTTCAGGAACGAAGTGGTATCGGCCCCGGTGGCGCCTATACCAATGACCATGACATTCTTTCCAGCATATTTGTACGGGTCTTTGAAGTCGCGAGAGTGGACGACATCGCCCTCGAACTTTTCGGTGTCGGGGATGTCGACCATCTTTCTCCTCTGGAAAATACCCGTGGCGACGACGACCCGATCAAAGGTAAGCTGTTGCGTCTGAGAAGCGCCATCGTGGGAGGAGGATTCCGTGTGGACGACCCATTTGCCCGAAGACTCGTCGCGCTCTACCTTTGCAACCTTTGTCGAGAAGTGTATGCGGCTCAACAGGTCAAAATGCTTTGCGTAGGAAAGCATATAGTCTCCAACTTCTTGTGAGGTCGGGTGCAAGGCCGCATCTGTTGTGTGTCAGCTCTGGGGCTATATTTCAAGAGGCAGTGCACCTGTGCTCACCATCAGGGAATGGGAAATCCGTAAAGCAGTTCTATTGATTCCGTAAGTGATGTCTTCTTGCAGAATACTCGGGCTGGAAAGTCACGCACCGTTTGTTTCGAAGTGTTTGATGTCGTCAATTCCGTCGCTGTGACCTGATCCGGCTTGTCCAACGTCCAGCCCCAAGTGCCTCCCAGTTGATGACTGCGCTCGAACGCCGTGACATCAAGGCCTTGCTCGGTGAGATTCTTGATGGCGACCAGACCCAGCGCACCCGTGCCGATGACGCACACTCTCTTGTCCGGCGTATTCGAAGCAGAGGCCATCATGGAAATATCACTTTCGAAAGAATGAAGAGATGCTGATAGATATTGTATTGATCCAGAATTACTTCAGCCGCTGCACTCCATGCAAGCAGCCAGGAGGTCGCCTATATAGCATTTCCAACACTCTCCCTTGCATGACGCCCCTCAACAGCATAATGCCAATGGCATAACGTGTTGGTTCTGCAACCGATCCTTCGGGGACTTTTGGTCGGAAACTTTTTTCTTCTGGGGATGTCAGCAGGACCTACAGAGTAGTTTCACTCAAGTCAAGTGCTTACAGGTTTGACAGCAATCATTAGCTGATTGGGGAGTTTTCCAGGGAATAATGCAGAGCGAAAACTGATAGGTCTCACAAGCAATTTGTTAGCGCGCAGATGAGCTGATGACAGGCATCTGGTTGAGTCATTTAGTGATGCCTTCGCCTGGGGAGGGAGTCATCTTGGGATGTTCATCATGAAAGGCCAACGCGCTGTCGAGGCCATGATAATAAGAACACACGTCTCGAAATCAGCAGGCGCCACGTGTTTAGCTGATTGGGATATTTCATACTTTCTTTGTTGTCATCTCTGCCCAAAGTACCAATTTTACATTTTGAGGCAGAGGTAGAAGGAGCACAAACAAGGTATGGCTATCTCGAATCACCATGTGCCTAAAGTCCCTTGGGCCTTGGGAGCTGACACTGGCAGCTGATAGTGTCGCAGAAAAGGTTGAAGAGCAGTCTTGTGCCTATCGACGACTGTCACTTGTACCTGCGCTAGGCCAGAGTCGAATCCACATCCACGTCAGCAGTAACAGGGCAGAATTGGCGGCCGGCGCAAGAAACAAATGTATGCTTATCTCTTGGCTCCAAAGTAAAAAGATGCGACTGATGCAGGTGCCGGCAGTTGGAACTTTATTACCATTTCTCGTCAGAGGATTCATCTTTTCTATAAGATGGATCAGTCTTGGCAGCGTTGCAGTCAGTATGGGGTATAGAAACTGGCTGTGCACTGGCGAAACATCGTCGGCAGTGTTGTTGTACGTAACCTCCTAATAACAGGAGACATTGTCGCAAATTGGCAAACCTATGCTTCGATATCCGCTGGCGGCTCGCAAGAACCTCGAAACAATCATCATGGACGGTGCAACACAAGACATATACGTGAAGATTTATTGGTGCTTCTCGAAGGATGTTCGCGTCTTATCGCACTCTCTCAACATTACAGGTGGGGCTTTCAGGTTCGTTAGAAAGACCAGCATGAGTTGCGATGACCTGGGGGACTGCAACATTGTTCAGGGATGCACTCAGCTATTGCGCGTACCCAACACCCACAGAAAGACGACGACGACAACAACAACAACTACGGCGTTGAGCCGTGGAACATCACCGGGACATTAGGGGAATTGGTACTGCATTGTGTGTAAGGAGAACAGGTAGGTACAGTCTACAGATAGGTCAGAAAATCCCCAATGAATAGTGAAAAACATGGTTCGAACCCCCCCGATTGAAAGATCAATACCGAAATTAGCATTACGAAAGCCACAGTGGCTTGTAGACATGCTGAACATGTCCAGTCTCTCTCCATCTCCTTGGCAGACAGGAGTGCTAATCTGCACTGAGCCTCTGTGATCAATGAACAACTGAGTCAGCACGTTGGTCATAAAGGGCGGAAAGAACGGCTACCAAGTTTTACCTCATGGGGTTCCAGAATCAATATTTCTAGAGCTTTTCTCTCTTGGCGCCGCATAATGCTTCTTGGCTCGCATGATGGCAAAGAACATCATCAGTATCGTGAAATTTCCTTTCCGTCTTTCTGAGGCTGGCCGCATTCGGTCCCCACTGTCGCACCCGTCGTGGGGAACAAACTGCCCAACCCACGGCCAATGCAACGGCAGTGCTTTGTCAAACAAGGACCCTGTTGACGCCCACATCCCAGGCCCTACCATGATGCTATACCACGGCAGCGGACAGCAGCAAGAACAAAGTACGCGAGTACACGCGTCCCCCCCAGGGCGAGCCAGCCTTGTCCACTATTTTTAAACTCCTTCAGGCATTGCTCATGTAGATCGAGCCGCATAGTAGTATCGCTCCTCTGCCGTCTGCTGCACGGCCCGGCCTGGACGAACTGGTGCTAGACTCTACCTGGGAATAGTCCCATCTCTGAGCGCTCACGTTTAAGCGCGCCCAACCAGAGCCAAGGAACTTGTCAGGTCGGGATGCGGATGAGGCCTGGCTATGCAGACTATCGCATGGGAAGACGCGTCATTGGACGACTACTGAGCAATGTGGTAACATTGCACAGGTATAACGCACACCGGAATCTTTTCTTCCTTCTGCAAGGAGCTCTGCAACTTGGGAATGGCTATGGCATGGAATTCGGCGATGTGTGTGTATATGGTAATACAAACACGAGCCGCGTTAAACGAGAAAAACAATCTAAGCGACAGCCTTTCGTCCGACAGAGAAAAGGGACAAGAGAAAGAGACACAAACATTATACTGGTGGGAAATTGGGACGACTCCTCATCGGCCGACTTGTTCGCCGGGGCCAAGAGTCAAATTAAGGCAATACCTACCCCATAGACTGAGCCGCTCAACTACCGGAGAGGCCCCAGAGACAGACGTCAAGGCGCGGCATCGTGGACCTTCAAATCCCGGGGGAGAATGAGACCCATTCCACCGTCCTGCGGAGTCCTCCCTCCCCCCTGGCCAATTGTTGCCGGGATGCTGAAGTATACTGAGCGCACAGCTTACGAGTCCCCCTGGTGCAACTTTAAGCTACGATGCTTGGTGATCTGCATGCTGCAGTCGACACAAACAATCTAGAATAGCTAGTAGAAGGTCGTGAGTAGATCGAGTATAAGAGATGGCTCCCGCCGATCGAAAATTGTTTCCGAAAACCATCAGGCAACTCATCTCATCGGCTAGTCACTTGCCATTCGCTCATTCCTTCATTCACTCAGATCAGAAACAAGCAAGTGAAACCGGCAGCATTCGCTTTTACAACTACACAATCGTTTTCAACGACAATCATTTTTCATGATGGGTTTCCAATCACCGAGAGCATTGGCTCTGCTTGCCCTTTCGGCCACGAGCATGGTCTCCGGCCACGCTCTGCCCAAGCGCGACTCGATCCCCGAGTGCACCACACTGAACCAGAGAAAGGCCTGGTGAGATTCTATAACCCAAGGCAAAGGGAAAATGGCAACCACTAACAGCGTTTCTAGGTCCGCTCTCACCGACGATGAAAAGTCGGCATACATTGACGCGGAGCTGTGCCTGATGGCCCTGCCTCCCACCATCGGCATCGAGGGCGCCGAGAACCGGTGGGACGAGATGATGTACGGGCACATTGTGCAGTCCAACATCATCCACGGCGTGGGCGCGTTCCTGCCGTGGCACCGGCTGTACATGCGGGCGCACGAGATCATCCTGCAGACCGAGTGCGGCTACACGGGCGCGCAGCCGTACTGGGACGAGCTGTCGGACACCCAGACGGGCACCCTCGAGGAGTGCTCCATCCTCGACGCCGACACGGGCTTCGGCACCGGCGACCTCAACGACGACGGCTGCGTCGCCAACGGGCCGTTTGTGAATCTTACTATGCACATCAACCAGACCAGCAACGCCGCCGACTACTGCCTCACCCGCTCCCTGAGCGTGAACGGTTTCACCTGGGCCAACAGCACCTACCTCGACGAGTGCATGGCGACTGACAACTACGAGGACGCATGGTATGTTGACAACACCGACCAAGACATCCCTCCGCCAGACATAGCTAACACACGAAACAACAGGAACTGCTTCATCTCCTCGCCGCACACGGCCGGCCACGCCTCCATCGGCGGCACCATGCTCGACGTGGTGGCCTCGCCGGGCGACCCGCTGTTCTTCCTGCACCACACGTACCTGGACCGGGTGTGGTGGCAGTGGCAGTCGGCCAACCTCTCGTCGCGGCTGACCGACATGTCGGGCCGCAACATCCCCACCCAGACGTACCTCGACCAGAACGATTTCGACTACCCGGGCACCGACGTGACCGACTACTTTGGCGACGGTGGCGGTAATGTTACCACGCTCAACCACACCCTCTGGATGGTCGGGCTCATTCCCAATGCTACCATTGCGGATGTCATGGACTTGGGTGGTGATCTTATTTGTGCCGAGTACATTGACTAAGAGGCGAGTGGGATACAGTGGGTGGTTTTGTCATTTTGCCTTTTGAGCATGTATATAATTGAGAGCGGAGCCTAGACGGTGTATATAATTTTGGTATAGATGTATGTAAATGGATATTACATCTCGAACAAAAAGAATTGGGAGCGGAAAACGAACACAGCTTTCGCTTGTTTCGTCAACTTTGCTTATATTTTGTGATTGAAAACTATGGACGGGTGTCGCTGGAGTATTTGGAGTGTGCACCATTCCCTGCCTGTTCAAGGTTTTCATCAAATTTGTGTATGCACACAGATATAACTGACCATGCTTCAATACTAGAAACCCGCATGTGCTGGTAACTGTTTGAACAACAAACGCTGAAAAAAGTTGAGAAATGGTAGCACAGTTGCGTTTGACTTTTGCATGTCACATCACTGCATGGAATGTTCCCAATATGATAAAGTTTTAGTGATGATCCCATTCCATTATCGCTATGCTATGAATCTATAAAAACAATCACACCACATGCTTCATTCCTGTTTTCTATTTATACTTTCACAAAATTTAGTGGAAGGCAATGCCCTCGGCCTTCTCGTGGCAGTAAGGCACGCTGGGGGTGGACCACTTGGGGGTGCTGGCGGCGTCGCTCAGCTTGACGACGGGGTTCAGGATGCTGAGCCTCTTGCCGCCGTCGTAGGCGCTGTCGTCGAAGCTCTGGAACCAGCCGCTGCCCTCCTCGAGCTTGTCGCCCAGCACGCGCTTCCAGCCGTTCCACACCGTCAGCAGCAGGTCCAGCACGTGGTGCGAGCCGCGCATCTCCTCCCACTGGAAGCGCTCGGCGCACGCCGCCACCGTCTCGGGCGAGTACAGGCCGACCTCGGGCTTGAGGGCGAAGGTGTTGACGGCCGTCAGCGAGGCGTGCACCGAGTAGCTGCCGCCCTTGGTGGCGCGGTCGCGCAGGGCGATCAGCGTGCCGAGGGCGCCCAGGACGCCCGTGGTCATGTCGGAGACGGGCAGCGAGGGCAGGACGGCCTCGTTGTTGGCCAGCTTGAGGGAGCGGCCGGTGACGTAGGCGGCGCCGGACGCGGCGTCGGCGATCTGCTGCCAGCCGGGGCGCTCGGCGTAGTAGCCGTCGGGGCCGTAGCAGTTCTCGGAGACGTGGACGATGCCGCGGCCGCGCTCGCCGGCCATGCGGAGGATGTCGTTGATGCCGAGGCCGAACTTGGGCATCTTGTTGAGGCGGAAGCCCTGGACGAAGACGTCGCAGTCCTTGATCAGGTTCTGCAGGATGGCGGCGTCCTCGGGCTTGCGCAGGTCGATGCCGATGGTGCGCTTGCCGGCGTTGAGGGTGAGCTGCATGATGTTGATGTCGGGCAGGTGAGGGGGGTTGACGCGGATGACGTCGGCGCCGAAGCTGGCCAGCATGGTGCCGATCTGGGGGCCGGCAATGACGCGGGTCATCTCGACGACCTTGACGCCGGCCAGGGGACGCTTGTCGCTGGGGTTCAGCGGGGGGAAGGCGACGGGGCCGGTGGGGATGGCCTGGGACTCCTGCTTGACGTTGACAAAGGGGTGGGCGGCCAGGGACTTGCCCATCTCGCTCTCGTTCCACTGCTTGGGAGTGAAGCAGACGCTACCGCAGAGGCCGTTGAGGAGGTTGTTGAACTCGAGCTTCTCAGGGCTGAGCTTGCTGGTGTGCTTGGCTATGAGCTCGGCAGCCTCCTGGTTGGACTTCACAGGGGTCTCGGGGTCGATGCCGATGGATCGGAGAACGGGGGCGGCGTTCATGGATCCGTGGAGGGAGTACCAGACATCGGGGTCGGCGGTAGGGTAGAGACCGGTGGTGCGATATCTTAGGGGGGTGGCGGTCCAGCCCTGCTCAAAGTCGGGAACGATCTGCTTGAGCTTGCCCTGCTTGGTCAGGGAGACGACATCCTCGCCGCCGACAAAGGCGGTGGCGATGCAGCCGAACCAGAAGGCGGCGTGGGTGGTGTTGACGGTGATCTGGCGGTTGTCGTCCTTGACTCCTCGGATGGCCAGGATCTCGTCGGCAACGACACCGGCCATGGCGTGCAGAGAGGCGGCCACGGAGACGGCCTTGAGGGGGCCGGGGATGACGGGGAAGTCCTCGCCGACGAACTTGACCTTGGAGAGGATCTTCTCATCCTGGGTGAAGCCGGGTGTTTGAGCGGCGATGAGTCTGAAGATGCGCTCAGTGTCCTTGGG
This sequence comes from Pestalotiopsis sp. DP-2020a, assembly GCA_018115615.1. Taxonomy (NCBI): domain Eukaryota; kingdom Fungi; phylum Ascomycota; class Sordariomycetes; order Amphisphaeriales; family Sporocadaceae; genus Pestalotiopsis; species Pestalotiopsis sp. DP-2020a. Next base: position 255,823 of record JACVEI010000051.1, on the reverse strand, counting down.
GACGGGAACAAAGGCGGCATCGGTGTGGGAGCCGGGTCCGTAGACGTCGGGGATTCTGGGCTCTTGAGACATTTTGGTTGGTGATTTGGTTGTTGTGTAGTAGTAAAGGAATTGGTATAATTAGAAGACAGAAGAAACAGAAAAAGATGTTCGCAAGTCTAACAGTCTATATGGGTATCTCGAGGAAAGGATGGAATCGTGTGTTGATGCGAAGATGCAGAGAAGAGAATCGGGTTGATGAAGACGGACCATGGACATATATATCCCAATTGGGTCGGTAGATGATGAAACTTACCGCTACTATTACTACGTACCTGCGGGCGGCGATGGAGACCTGTCCAAGATCTGCCTACGTACAGGCATCGCATATTCCGCGCTCTCTGGAGTCTGCCCGAGATGTGACAGGCAACTCGGCCGGGGACTACGGGCCTCGTGGCGAGAGACCCACCGGCCCGATCAACACGGGATGGATTCCTTACTGCAGGGCAAGAGGTAAATGTTTGCCCAGCACACGGTGACACAGCTGTCACTCATGCCCAGGCCAATGGGGTCGCGTTCGCGATGACGGTCAAGGCCGAGGAGGCGAGGTACGGGTGGTGTATTGGAGTGTATGTAGATGTGCATGGAATTGGAGAACAGAGTTGAAACAGATTCTAGGGGATACCGAGTGGTCTCGAATCTCGATAGTGCGTCCCACAAAATATCTCATCACAGAGGTACGTAGGAAAGCTTTGATAGCTTTGGTCTTTGGATACTACCCAACGACCTGCTATTGCCGGCAATTTGATGCCGTCGACCGCCCATTCGAGCATAGATCAGTAGACGGTGGTGAAGCAAGGTACTGTACACACGGCGGAAGCCAAAATGGCTCGCGTCTAGTCGTCCCTAATCGAGGACTCGAGATGCCATGTGCTGGCACCAGCTCTGCAAGTATGCATGCTGATCCGGGCCGTTCAGATGAGACTATAAGGACGGATCATGCGCAATTCCTCGCTCTGCCTTAAGGCCGATGGTAGTGCGATTGGATGAATGAAGCCGTCGAGGACGCGGCTGACCGTTGGACCATGGCTTGCATGGCTTGCATTGGCAGAGAGAGTCGAAGCATTATCGAGGCGGGAGGGGCGCAAAAGGCGATCGCTCGCTAGCAGCTTTTCTCCACCCCTGGCGCGGTTTTCATTCCGTCGTGGGCTCTAGAATTTCCAAGAGCTTTGATCAGCTGCTAAACCCGATTTGCAAACTGCAGCCTGAGACGTAGCGCCATTGGCTGTAAAAATGGAGCAGGCTTCATAGGGCTGAAGAAGAATTCTGGAAGAAAAAAATGGCCAACCTGGCTGACCGATGGCTGGCGTCATTTCCGCCAGGGATGCATTACTAGAGAAGCTCGAGAAGTTCCTGAACTCTCCGATCTGCCCAACAACCAACACCGAAAACTCGAGTCGTGAAGCTAAAATCTCTTTAGCGGCGATCCTAGCGAGTGAGCAAAATGCTTGTGTGTTGTTCTAGCCTCTTGTTTTTAACAGAATGTTTTTGTTGTTCTGTGGTTTCTTCCGTCTTCTAGTGCACGCTATGTATATCCCGGGTGGGGCGACGTCATCCCCAAGTCTGCTTCCCCCAAAATCTTCGGAGCTCTTCCGGGCATCGCAGTTCCGCCCATCGTAAAGCTTCACCCAGGCGATCCTCTTCGCATACCCCGTGTCTGTGTGCCTGAGCGGCAGGTTACTCTCGCGCGCCGAGGCCTTGGTACCTTTAATCAATTAGCCCCGTACGGACAGTGGCTCCATGCCCTCCGGGTCAGGTATTCTCGTACAGATTACATCCCGCAAAAGGATCCCCGTCAGCATAGTCTCAGTATAAAGTATATATCAAGCAGCCCGGCTCCCATTCCGCGATTTGTGTTATGTCTCATCATTGTCTCAACAGCTATCCCATTATACCCATTTCTAGCATTATTTCATCTTTTCGGCATCTCGTTCTGATATCCCAAAGCATCTCATAATCAGCAAATACACACATTCAACAAGTCAAAACACACCACCCACAATGTCTTCCATCAAGAGCGTCGCCATCATTGGCTGTGGTGCCATTGGTGCCTCTTGGTCTGCACTCTTCGTCGCCCAGGGACTCAAGGTCAAGGCTTTTGACATCAACGCCGCAGCAGAGGCTTCCCTGCGCAGGCAAGTGCAGGATGCCCTGCCCGTCCTGTCGTCCATCGGCCTCTTGAAAAACACCTCCGCCAAGGCCGAGGACGTCATCTTCACAACCGACATGGCCGAGGCCCTGCGGGACGTCGACTTTGTCCAGGAGAACGGACCCGAGCGCCTCGACTTCAAGCAGAAGCTCCTCAACGACATGGCCGCCCACCTCAAGCCCGAGGCCATCATCTCCTCGAGCTCGAGCGGTCTCACCTGCTCCTCCATGCAGGAGGGCATGAAGCCCGAGTCGAGGCCCCAGAGGCTCGTCATCGGCCACCCCTTCAACCCGCCGCATCTGATGCCCCTGGTCGAGGTCGTCGGCGGCAAGCAGACGGACCAGTTCGTCATCGACACGGCCCTCGAGTTCTACAAGAACATGGGCAAGAAGGCCATCCACGTCAAGAAGGAGGTCGTCGGCCACGTCGCCAACCGCCTGCAGGCCTCGCTGATCCGCGAGGTCATGTACGTGCTGCAGGAGGGCATCTGCAGCGTCAGCGACATTGACGACGCCGTCTCCTACGGCCCCGGCCTGCGCTGGGGCATCATGGGCCCCAGTCTGCTCATGCACCTGGGAGGTGGAGAGCACGGCATCGAGCACTTTGCGAACCACCTTTTGGGCCCCCTGCAGACCTGGTGGGCGCCCACCGACCCCGTGGTCGACGAGGAGCTCAAGAAGAAGTACATTGACGGCACCTACAGCACCCTCGCCGGCCGCGAGTACAAGGATCTGACCAAGCAGAGGGACGAGGAGCTGGTCAGGCTGCTGAACGTGCGCCGGGACTGGGACTCGTATGCCGAGAGCGCCAAGAAGGATCAAAAGTCATAGATACTATAATAATTTGATGTTTATAAGCGAATAAAGCTGAAATCATATTCATTCTATTCATACGGTCTACAATTCATTATATGCTCGTGTCTACAAGGTCTGCTGCCGAATCATCTCACGATGACTTGTACGTCAGAGACACGTACTATTAAGCTAGAAATGTCGTGAGATGGACTTCAACTTCAAGTGTGCAATAACAGTCAGTTTGGGAACTTCAAGTAACAGAATGATCTCATTTACAGTTGGGCATCAATTATGGCATGACCCTCATACGGGTGTCCATGCTGACTTCCCCTGAGTCCAGGACGACACCACCGAATGCCCACAGCATGAAGCATGAAATTTGACAACAAATGTTTAATGGACTACCTCTGAATATTTCCACTCATTCGAACACACCGCTGAAAACAGAAACTTGACATCACGTTTCAGAGATTGCCCTTCCAGGTGGTATATAATACGTGGCGATAGCAGTGTAACATGCTCGGAACACGCGCTGACAAATAGAAAAAATGGAAATAAAAACGGCGAGATCGACAACAGTACCAAGCGAATGGGTACGGAAAGTGTGGATCGTCTTATCCCCCCTCGCGCGTAGATCAAGTTTGAGGAGCCCCGAGTTCCAGTGGTTCTCGTCTGTGTGAAATAAGAGTGCGATCCAATTCCGCGGTGGGTCGGGGAGCCTCGAGATGGAAGCCCCATATTTATCTTCTATGGGACTGGGGCTCCGCTCCCACTGCTCTGGAGTCTCGGAACCACAATTATTTTTCATCCACGATAATGCGACTGACCAGACGTGAAATTTCCCACCATCCCTTTCGCTCTGTTTGCCCATTTCCAGGAGCAACGCTCACGTGGCTGAGTCTCGTCCTCGTCGCTCTGCCCATGGCCTCGCGCTCAAAACGCGCGCATCACACCGTGGATGCTAAGTCCGAACAAGCTCCGCAAATCGCCCGTCGCTTTGCCTGTCGCTTTGCCTCAACGGAGGCTCCGTCCTCTGATGACCCAGGCGGCATCTAGGTAGGTGATGACATTGCTGGCCTCATGTCTTCCTCTTAAATAGTCCATGGGACGCCATCCATTTCTTGACTCCATCCCCATTCCATCGTACATGTACTGTAAAATATAAGCGTTTCATCTGTATATACTTGACCAAGACTTCGATACCCCCATATACTATACTTGCTTTATATTACATCACATCTAAATTTCACATTGCCTTTTATCACAACCGGACAGACATCATGGGCTCGCTAGCACTTCCCCGTCTCTACATCCTGGACACGGACCTGTCCAAGTTCCCCAACCAGGACAACGGCCGCATCGCGTCGTGCAACACGGACGGCAGCGACCTGCGCACCGTGATCGGCGGCATGAAGACCATGCCCGACGGCATCGCCATCGACAACGCCAACGGCCACATCTACTGGACCAACATGGGCCCGACCTTCAAGTCCAACGACGGCTCCATCGAGCGCGCCAACCTCGACGGCTCCGGCCGGACCACCATCGTGCCCCCGGGCACCGTCGGCGTCTTCACCCCCAAGCAGCTCACCCTGGCCCCGAAGTCCCGGAAGCTGTACTGGTGCGACCGCGAGGGCATGAAGGTCATGCGCGGCAACCTGGACGGCTCGGGCGTCGAGGTCCTGCTCTCGACGGGCTCGACCGACGAGGACCGCAAGGACATGCTGCGGTGGTGCGTCGGCATCACGGTCGACGAGGCCCGGGGGTACTTCTACTGGACGCAAAAGGGCCCGTCCAAGGGCGGCCAGGGGCGCATCTTCCGGGCGCCCATGGACCACCCGTCGGCAATCGAGGTCGTCTTTGAGAAGCTGCCCGAGTGCATCGACCTCGAGTACGACGAGGAGGCCGAGACGCTGTACTGGACGGACCGCGGCGATCCGCCCCGGGGCAACTCGCTCAACCGGGCGCGGCTGGGCGGCGTCGCGCCCAGAGACGCCGAGCGCGAGATCCTCGCCGTCCGCCTGCACGAGACCATCGGCCTGGCGCTCGACCGCCGCGCCCAGCGGGCCTACGTGACCGACCTGGCCGGAGGCGTCTACGCCGTCGACCTCAAGACCAAGACCAAGACGGTCCTGTTCCCGGAGCTAGGAGATATCACCGGCATCGCAGTCACCGAGGCTTAGATACATATCACTCGCCGGGGGAAGATTATAGATAACAAGTCAAAAACGAACAAAAACATTTGAAACGTTCATATGTCATTGCCCCTATAACTATATACACGAAGTGAACCAACCCAAAACTACATGAGCACCCGCACCACGAGAACCTAATACGTCGAGTCGTACCACCCCTGACTAGCGTACGAGCTCCCCAGCACAGTCGAAATCGACACAGCGGACGAGAGCGTCTTGGCCCAGCTGACGCGGGGCCCCGTGGCGCCGTCCCCGGAGTTATTGTACTCGGCATAATACACCGTCGACGTGTCGGTGCTCGAGTCCCAGACGGCCCAGCCCTCGGTGCGCACGACGGCGGACATGGCCGTGTTCTGGAACACGACGCGCGCGTAGGTCCGCCACGGCCGGCCGAGGTAGTACGTCCGGCTCGAGACGGACTCGCCCGAGGCCGCGGCGATGTCGCAGTTGTTGAACAGGTAGTACGACGGGTTGCTGCTCGAGTCGCGGCCGTTGGCTGGGGTAACAGTGAGCATATCGATGAAAATTTACTTGGTGGAATTATATAAGACGTAACATACCAGTGATATAGTAGCCTCCGTTCCGGACGCGAAGGTCACATGCCTCGAACCACGCCTGCGCCCGCTGACCAAAGATGAAGTCGGTGGCGCCCGTGATCTGGCACTTCTTGTAGTACTGCTGGTCCTCGTTGGCCAGCAGCGTGTCCTGGAAGCCGTACAGGGACACGCCGTAGTAGCCGCCCGAGCTCTGGGCGCTCAGGGCGAGGGCCTGGGATCCCTTGCCGTCTGATCAAACGATGTAAGCAGGAAGCCCCGACGATGAGCACTCGTGAACTGTGTGTTTGACTTACAAGAGTTGATGATGTTCAGGTTGTACATCTTAAAGTTATCCGACCAGACGCGCACCGTGGCGCTGGCGTCGTTGCTGCCGGCGCTGGCGGCATTGTTGTTGTACGTGATGATGGCCTTGTTGCCGGCGTAGCCCGTCGTGTCGGCCGTGTAGCCGTAGACGGTCAGCTTGGCCGACCGCGCGGGTATGTACACCTGCTCCGTGTACGTGCCCTGGTCGACGAAGATGCACTGGTCCGCCGTCGACGACGTCGACAGCGCGTTCACGGCCGCCTGGAATGTGGTATAGGTCCCGCCCGACTTGGCGACGTGCAGGCACCCCGACGGCGGCGTCGTCCGGCTCGCGGCCAGCACGCTCGTGGCGCTCGCGAGGAGCAGCGTCAGGAGAGATTTCAAGGCCATGGTGATAGTCAATGTCAAGCTGAGAGTCTTTTTGGGGACTTGCTTGAGCAGAAACCAAAAGCCAAAAACTTCATTCTGTAATCGCTCGTATCCGCATATTTATACATATTCCCAGCCTGTCAGTGGTCTAGACTCACATGAAATAATAGCTAGGCTCAGCTCTCGGAGGATGCAGATCCATTTGGGTTACGGAGAATTAAGAAACTGGGGCAAAGTATGGGGTAACAGGGGGTTTGCCGGCATTTCGAGCTTGGCGGTTATCATGGGGGCGTGTCGTATCTCATCTTTCGTTGGTGGATAATACCATTAATCAGACTATACTAAGGTTAAAACTTGTGCCTCGGCGGGCAGCCGCAGCAAGACGTCTTGGAGAGTTGTTAGAGCTGATGTTGTGGCAATGTTCACAGGGCCTAGGTACCTAACCTAGGTAATTTAGGAGTGAGTGACTTCCGAGGTTATCATATAGCGACATTTCACTGTCAAATAGAAATAGTAATTGAAGGGAGCGCAATATTCCAAGACAAAAGATAATGATCATACAATTAGTTATTGCTGCCATTCCCCTTGCCCGAGTTGCTAGAGTTATGCCAAGCTATAATCTCCTGTCGAAACAGACAAAAAGCAATATATTTGTTTGGACTACTTGGCGATTGAAAACTCTTGAAACCCTGTTTGCTTCTGTTACGCCATTTTGGCCATTACGAGGTGATGAAATGAAAGGCGTCGGTATGGTTGGTAGATAGACGATCTTGGCTGTGGAACAGTATTGGATTGCCTTGGCAGTCCTTGCGAATCGATGCTCGCAAATTTGCCTCTGGTTGTCCTGAGGACTGATGCAGCGAGTCGATGCGTGAGTACATCTCAACATGAACATTCGTAAATCATCCACCTATCCGAGTCTCGCATTGGATTGTCTCACCTGGCTGATTTTTCATGATCAAGTAATGTGATATGAAAGTGCAGCGCGGGCTCGATGTTGCTGGTTGTAGAATAACCCGCAGGTAGTCATAATCACAATGGCACCAAAGATGCTCCAAGTCTCTCTTGTCTGTCCATCTGCATATATCGTAAATAAACCATCAATGTTCATCTATAACCAGGTATCTATGCTCTAAAATTCACGCCCCAAACTTTTGATTCATGCCGATCAGTCCAATGTCATAATCATGAAGTGCCGTTGGCGGTGGCATTCTGGTGCTCCTCCTCGTACCCCTCAGTCTTCATATCCTTAAGACCGAGGTCCTCCTCCTCCTCGTCTGTCCTTTGGTAGTCCTCGGTCGTCATCTGGGGATCCTCCTGGTCAGGGTCGACCAGTTTCTGTACGTAACTCGAAGCGAGGGGGTCGGTCAAGATGATTGTAAACTTCTTGTCGCCGCTAATGGCAGCGTCCAAGCCCTCAAAGAACTCGGTCCACCTTGATCTCTCGGTGGAAGCCAAAGAGTCACCGCCATCGCCTGCCTCAAAGATCTGGCTGTGCAAGTCATTTCGGACCTGGGTCAGGAGACCCTCGACAGTGGTGAAGCGACCACCAAGAGTACCTGGGTTGACCGAGAGGCTGAGTTCTGGGCACTCGAGGGCACAGCTCTCGCTCTTGAGAATATCACGAGCCAAGTCGACGTTGGATTCGACCTTCAGGCTAATCTTCTTTCCAAGTTCGGGAATCTCTCCACCAGTCTTGACGTCGTTCGATCGGTATCCACACTCCTCGCACGCTGTCGACATGAGAACAACAGCTTTGAAGTGAGGAATATCAACCATCTTCATGTTTGTGCTGCAAGGCTTCATGCAGCCTGGGCACGTTGCAGGGAAGGCATAGACCTGATCGGGAACGATGTCATCCTCCTCCGTCGTCTGCGTGGCATCGACAACAGACTCGACGTGACCAAGACCGAGGGCTTCGTTTTGCTCAGGAGTGCGAATGTAGTCTCTCTTGGCCCACTTGCCCACACCATCCTTCATATCGGGCGCGATCCACGAGTTACCGGCAGGGTCATCCACAGAGACTCTGAAGGGGAACGACTCCCCAGCGAGCATGGATCGGCCCTTGGCAATGATCTCTGCAACCATGGGGAAGATCTCGGGAGTCTGCTCCTTGCGAGCCTCCTGGCCAAGTTCCAGATCGTCAATGATTGTTGTAAGAAGACCCTCGACATTTGTGAGCTGACCGCGACCAGCAGGGACCTCGACATCCAACTCAATGAACTTGATGACAGCCGAGTCAGACTTGACCACGGAGCGCTCAAAGTCTGCCATGTCGGTGAGTCGAAGCTCGTATCGCGTTCCGCGGGTCTGAATGGTTCCAGCAGCCTGAATTTCGGAGTTGGAAAAGTTGCACTTGTCGCAAGAGAAGGACATGACGATGACCTCGCGGAAGTAGGGGATCATGGTGAGCATCATTCGCGTAATACCCTGCATGGACGCTATGTAAGTATCTGCGCGAAGAGACATGGCTATACAGTTCCACGTACCTGCTCGTGGCAGTTCATGCATAGCGACTCGATCTGCTCGACTGCCTTGGGCTCGGCCTCCTCGTCCTGGCCGTTGGTGGTTCCGTTCAGCTGGTCGGCCTTCTTGCCGATAGACTCGAAGAACTCGGGCGCAGAGGCGCCTGGGAGGGGGGGATTTTCTCCGTTGGCCGACATGTTGTTTCTCTGGTATATGGATCGACTGTATAGATGTTGTTCTTGGAGTTGTCGCAAAACTCGACGCTGTCGCTGGGTTTTGGGCCTTGGCCGGTGTTGGCCGAATAAAAATTTTGGAGGGGCACTGGAGGGGTCGGGTACATTTAGCGGGGCTATCGCCTGGGCCGCCTATGACGAAGGCGCTGAAGCTCACTAAGCCGATCCGCTCCCTTGGCCAGACTGCAGGGACTGCAGGGACTGCTGATGACTGGGCGGCGAAGAGTCGCTTGGCCGATTCGAGAATATTCCTGCCCTTTTCGTCCAGCTTACTCATGCCTTTGCATCGTTGGCGAGAGTATGGTAGGCTGAAGGTTTGAGATGACGCTCGAACAGGCATGCCCTATACAATACTATAAGCGACTTGCAAATCGTGAGAACTTCCAGATCCCCAGACCAAGATAGAATGATAGAATGACCGGGAGAGCTCCTGGGCATGCTAGGCCTGGCTGAACATGGATTACTTCTTCATAAAATCCGCCAAGTTCAAACCAAAGCCGCTCTTGGGTGACGAAGATTGTGATTGCTGCAGCAGAGCTTGAAGCCCCTGTTTCCGATTCTTTGCCCTCTTTTTGCTGCTTGCATTTGCCGACAAGGTCTCAATTTTGGGCGGAGCTTCTATGATTTCTGGTGGTCCATGTTTGGCGACTGGCTGGATCTTGCCCTTCTTTCTGGCCGCCTGTTTCAATTTGAGACGATCCCGCGAGACGCTGGGAGCTTCTGGCAGCTTGGTGTCCGTGTAGCTGCCGCATTTAATGCACGTCAAGATCTTGTGCTTCGTGCCTCCAGTAGGTCTGGACTGTGCTGGTTTGTCCGTCTTGCGACCATGCCTCTTGCGGAATGCCCTCTCGCCTTGCACTTTGATGAGATCTCCGGATCCCAAGATCATGACATGGCCGCATGAGCCGCAGACGCGTTGTCGTTGTGCTTCTGTCTGTTCCAGGTCGCTGTGGAACATGAGGGCATTCCGCTGGCTCATAAGATAGGCTGAAGTCTCGGGGGCTGTCTGCGCGATCAGATGCGCCGCGTCCGTCATGAAGCTGAGGCTCGTCGCGAGAGTCTCGTTGGCGTTCATTATGGGCAGCCCAGTCGCGAAGAGAAGCGTGATTGAACAAAAAGAGCAGCAAGAGCTGAAGTGAGGAAGCTCTTTACCATGGGATTGTGTACTCGTTCGCAGCTACCCTCAAGGTTCCTACTTCCAGTCTTGCTATGGCAATTTTCGTGCTAAGGCGCAAAAGCCGACAGTTGCGGTAGGACCTCTAGGAAGTAGGGTCCGTGCTCTACCCCACTAAAACTCCCCATGGTCCTTTGAAGTTTGTCCAGTCGATGAACAAGTAAATGCGATCTTGAAGATACTGTTCATACCTACCTGGCTATAGAAGCTCAGGTCTTTTTTACTTACATTTCTAAATCACCATTCCGAACACAGTCACGCGACACGAATTGATTAGTGCCCAGGGATTCGAGTACCATTGTCTCGCAAGCATCAAAACTCTTGGAGCAGCTCAAAAATGGGGGGACAGACACAAACGCGTCTACCATTCACTGGCATTGCCTGGCTCAGCAAGAACGATTCAGCACCATGGGTGACAGATATACAAACACGGTATTCCAGCCCGTCTCGGAGCCATCTGAGAAGGGGACTACTTCAAAAGACACATCTTGGCTTCCTGCCGGCCTGGAAGCTGCTAGGGGGGCCTTAGCCACAAAGAACAAGCGCGCAACAGCCCAAAGAGCCAGCCTGGCCAAGCCAGCAAACTCTCCCTACGCGTCTCCGTTCTCGATACGCCAGGCGCAGGCAAGATTCCCAAACAGCGGTGGAAAGTCTGCTGTTGCGCGCCAGATGAAGCGGCTCCGCGAAGGAAAACCGCCGATCAAAGACGAAAAGCCCAAGGGACGGCCGACTCTGCTCACTGTCGAGGAGAATAAAGGGGTACACGCCTGGATGGTAGCAAACCACAAAGCTGGCATTCCGGTCACGCACAAAACCTGCCGCACTGCCATCAATTCTATTCTCGCGAGTCGGACGCCTCCTGGAAGGACCGTGTCCAAGAAGTGGATGACAAGGTGGTGGAAAGACCGTCTGGCCGAATTGCAGGATTGACAGAAAGACGATGGCGACACGACTCGAGACCCTAAACCCGACCAGCCACAGTGTGCCGATAGTTGCATGTGTAAATTGTGATTTAATGTGTACCTATCGAGTCAATTTTACCTGATACACCTATGCTGGCGGGCTGGGATGGAAACCATCGGCTTGGCCTGAGAGAAATACTTTCGGTACATCTACCATCAGAGACATATTTCTGCTCGATATTCGATCTATGTGCCTCACGCACCATACTCTATCTTGGCGTATGTTATGTTCAGAGGTCTGAGGAAGCTGATGTTGATGAAAGCCGCGAAGAATGTCGGCGCAGAGTACAACAAAGACGACAGGACCGCGGGCCGAGATCTCTCAATTCCATTAGGTGCATTTGGACCCTGCATATGCGCAAGACCGTTTCCAGAGGACCCTTCTGCCGATTCCCGAAACGTTACGGAAAAGCAGGAGTTCCGCTATTGAGGCTGAACCGCCACAAAACCTTTCCAACTCAGCCCTAGGTTCTTTCAACCTCTTGGTTGTTCACAAGCAGCGCTAGTGATGTAATGTATTTGTAAATACAAAGTGTGTCCTATGACAGTCTGACTCATCAGACGAGGCTGTTCCTACTGCCTCTCCAGTTCGCCGTGGCTGAAGCCACCACAGCACAATAGACACTGGAGATGGCGACGTTGCGGGATAGTGATGATATAGCAGCTTCATATGCATCAGCCTTCATCGGATCTTTATTGTGCCAGATTGTCTGATTCGGAGGTTGACTGGGAGTGCTTTCCAAGTAAAATAGGCGACTGTCCCCGAATCGAGGTGGTCTCGTTTCTTATACTTTTTTTTTCCGATGCTCTTATGCATAAATAATTATATCTTGCACGGACTGTATATTATTGGAAGCGAGGGATCTTTCCGGAATAATCATGGGGCCCGAATTCAACCTCATTTCTAGTTGTCTCGGCTGGACGCGACCAAGTGGCCCTCCATCTTCATCGCAGGAAGAAGTCGGGATGACATTCATGAGGACGGCCGGTGGAGACGTTGGACTGCTTCCATCCAGGCACCAAATCCTATCCTATGGACGCATGTCTTCTTTGCCAACGGAGATATTGGTAGCGCCTGGGTTAGGGGACTATATGTGCAGTACCTGCAGGAACGAGGCGTCACCTGGTACACCGTGTCGATGCGATACCACGGTGAGCGTTGGTACCCCTCATTTTACGCGACGGCTATGAGGATGTTGGGCGTCAAGTTCGTGGCTGGGATCGAAGCGGTCGAGAGGAGAGAGAGAGAGAGAGGAGCGAGTTAGTCCTCGTCGGGTGTTCGCGCCGTGATGGCCTCTACCAGTACGTTGTCAACGAGAGCGATATCAAAGTTCAAGCCCTCAGACTGCGTAGTGAAGTATCCAAGGCGTTGGCAGAGGAATAGGTAATTCGTCTGTTGCAACTGGTGTCGTTTCGATCCGTGGTAGGTTCTCACCGAGGGAGAATTCTGTATTGCCCAGCACTTTTCTTTCCGTGGTTCGTATGGTTCAACCGAAGCGCAACCAAAATCGAACCAATAATTCTCACAATACATAGCCTAGCTTAAAAAAAAAAGGTTTAGCGTTTGGCTGATATATTCCACAGTCAGCATTCGAACTCGGTCCCAACCATCGCTGACGAAACATGCCTTCAGTCGACAACACCCAAAGACAGGACTCGTCGAATCTCAGAGGCAAGTTCATCGTTGCAAGAGGTTCTTACGGCCGTAAGGCATGCTTCTGCTCTTTGTCGACGCCGAGAAACTCCCGAGCAGCATTAGTAGTTGGAGAAGGGGCGATCGAATTCTCGTCATGTTCGGCACTAGCGACAAATTGATGACCGGAGACGTGCAGAGGCGCTCGGCTAGGAATTATCGTGACGCCGAAGCAGGCATGATGGCAAGCAAAAGAGTCGATGCTTTTGTCGCCGGTGCCCGAAAGCATTATGACGAAGGGAGTCTGGCCGATTCGGGAAATTACTTTCAGTTGCTTTGTCCACGGCGCCGGCCAGCAGTTTTACGATGATGTGCAGTTGGAGGTAGGTGCAGAAAAACAATTGAATTCCCGTCGCAGCTTGGAATCAAATTACCAGATGTTGTACCTGCGTACTCCTTACCCGTCTAGTGCTCTGTATTGAATCCACAGAACTCTACTCTAGGTTCAGAGATCAGAATCAATTCTTCGAATGGAGGAAGATTCCATGAAAGAAGTTGTCAATAATCGTAAAGATACTCCTGGAAAAAACACATGGACTTCTTGCACCATGGTAATATTCCAAGACGCTCATTTGAGAGTAACGATATCGAAATAGCCCGATTGTAGGCACTATGGGCTGCGGCCACTGATAAGGTTGTAGCCTCGCATAAGCTGACAAGTAGTCCCTTAGAAGCGTTGAAAGTCTGACCCAATTCGAACGTACTGGCAGAGGAAAGGCGGAAGGAGCTTGGCAGTGCCTGTTGTGATTCCGAATCAGTTATCTGGACTTGAGGTAAGAAAGAAGAAACCCCACCCCGGAGATGAACAGAACAGGAAGAGAAAACTCAAACTATCATCCCAGCTAAATCATGAGTATAAAAAAATAAAGAAACATGATTATGTATCCAACCACCTGCCCGAAGAAATGACAACTTGAAAGGGTCGGCAGGCTGGCAGGCGAATACTGTTTCTGTATGCAATTCGTCTTTACGCACGTCTGCAAGGGTCTTTTCGGATAGAAAATACTATCATGAACCTTCTGCCGGACAGAAGTCAAACTCAATGCAGTAAATTCTTGTGCCTGGTGACGGCTTCCTTTGATGAGGACCGGACCTCGAAGCTCCTGCTGCACCAATGCCATATAAGTACCTTCCCATATCCTCTTTCTCGACTCGCTCCTTCCCCTGTCTCGCGTTCTTCATTCCCATCATTCCGCTCCTCCCTCTTTACGCGTTCTGCCCCCTTCTGTTTGCATTCACCTGTACATTGAGCATCCAAGCCATCCAGTCCAAAACATCACACCCCAAGGACTGCAGCAGCTCTTCTCTGTTTTCATCCCAACCTTGTTTACAGCCGCCCTCCTCATCCTCATTCTTCATTCTCTTCCGATCATCATTCCGTATACTCCTAGCCACTACTAGCGAGCAGTCAATGTGGATTGTAAGACGCTGCTTTTTCTGACGACTTTTTCGTCTTAGCGATAGATCTCACATTTACGCACCTTTGCCTCCACCCGAGAGAGCAAGTAGACACGATTACTTTTTGTTTTGCTCTTGACGGGCATCTACAAAATCATTCCCCTCTCCTGTTGTTATCGACTTGTCTGTTTCTATTTTCAACGGCGCAATTGACGCCGTCATTGCAGCCGCAGGAGAGCTGCTTGCGGAACAGGCATCGTCCACCAGTGGCATCAACCACATTTCCTCTCAACTATATCCCAAACTTATCCAAGTTCATCTTGACTTCATCCCATTTTCATCACCACGACTGCATACGCCTTTGAAAGGCCTTCTGTGCAGTCCATTTCCATCAATCACTTGCACTCTTCAACGTTCACGCTCGAACACCTCGAGACGAACGATCCACATTCACGATCATAGTATTTCTCTCTCGGGAAGATCGTTTTCGTCTGACCTTCTCAGAATTCATCTCATTACCAGGTATCTCTCATTCTATTTGCCTTCTCCCATTTTTGAGCAACAGTTGCTGACCAAATCATGAGTCTAGTTGACTACAGATCTGGACGCTGTACCGATAACCCGTTCATCATGCCTAATATCGATGAGGTCTCAAATAAGTATCATCTGCCCATACAGATGAGACTGATGTTTGGCAACTCTCATGGGGAAGAAATCTTGGGAAGCTCCGCGGCTTTCCGTGCTTGGACTGTTACAGAGCGGGAGGATCTTCGGCCTTGGCTTTACAATGGTCGATCGAAAGTTTTCTGGGAAAAGCACAACATTCCAACGACAAGTTGGTCATCACCTAAGGGTCCGGGCCTACGGGTAATTGCGCCAGTCAATTCCGAACCATCAACTCAGGGATACGTACCTGTGAGTCGAGCTCAAATGGTAGCTGCTGGTCGGTCTGAACCAGCGACCGTCTGTAAACTCTGCCGGTTAGTATTCCATGCTTTCTTGGCTCAATCCTGCTCCCCATTGGTCTCATTCGAGATTTCTCCCAGCCCCGATGACAGATAACAAGACACTTTGTTACACACACCAATCACTGACCAATTGTTCCTGAACAGGGAGGAATATATTGATGTCAGAGATCTCTTCACCAAGTTGGATTGTCCGCATTCATATTGCGACAGCTGTACTCGAGAGTTAAGCAGGCTCTACCAGTATGAAGGCGAAGAATGTGTCTCCTGCTACTGGAAGAACAAGGACTACCACAACTGTGGCCACCGCATCGACACAGAATTACACCCAACTGCAGCCGACTACAAGCGAGCATGCAGAAAACGGTGTCACAAGGACTGTCGCGGTACGTTGAAGATCCAATACTCAGGGATCAGCAACTGGCTAGTACTTGGCCACGAGCCTCCGCTGCAGATAATGCGTTGGCTCATGGATGTGCTCAGTCCGGACGGATGTATGAAGCCCCCAAGCGAGCTTTTGTGGCTGCTCCGGAGGATGTGTGTATTGCCGCCCGTGCCATTCGAGTGTCCACCGGACCTGGACCTATATATCGTTAGAGAACTTATGGCAAGGGCTCCTTCGCCTAGTTGGCCCATGTGGGTGCGCGGAGGACCTGGCTTTGAGGATCAATTCGGTTGCATCCGTTTGCGGACATCTTCAAGCGGTCGAGAGTTTTATGCCTTTGAGTTTCTACAATCCGGACCCGTGGCATACAGGCGCAATATGCACATTCCCATGTGGCAGAAAGGAGACAGTGAATCGAACCTAGGCAAAAACTGGGCGCAGACACGACTTTGGCGCGACCAAAGAGCACACCTCCGCAATCCGACCGGGCCAGGCGCTAGCGATTATAATTGGAAAGAAAAGAAATCATCCGAAGATTCCCATTCTCGACAGATGGAGAATGTACAGCGTCTAGACGACGGAGTGAAGGATGTGGAGGGAAGAAGCCGGGAGAACGAACATTGAGCGCAACGTGAGA
Organism: Pestalotiopsis sp. DP-2020a; assembly: GCA_018115615.1. Taxonomy (NCBI): domain Eukaryota; kingdom Fungi; phylum Ascomycota; class Sordariomycetes; order Amphisphaeriales; family Sporocadaceae; genus Pestalotiopsis; species Pestalotiopsis sp. DP-2020a. The sequence continues at coordinate 239,504 of JACVEI010000051.1, read as the reverse complement.
TCGAGAATTACCTGCTTCTCATCTTCGCCATGCGTTATCTTGTTCCCCTCTAGGCTCTCGTCGCCTCCACCGGCATGGCATCTCCAGACTCGACCATCAACCGCGATGTGACCACCATCGACGAAATGACCGACATCATTGCCTTCGCGGCGTCGGGGCCAATGGAGTTTCCCGAACTAGTTGATAGATGTGATTGTGAGCGATACGTGAGCGAAGTTAGGTTGAGCCAGACAGGCTCTCCGTCCGAATCTGTTTTTGGTTTCTTTACTAGACCGATGTTATTTCAATAGAATAATGTTTATCCAACCAACTCTTGATGAGCTTTTGCGAAATAAGCAATGTGAAATATATACTTGGGACGCTTTTAAGATGATTTTCGCCGTGATTATTGGATCATGGTTGGAGTTGTCGGACCCCTGTCCGATGCCCTGCAAAATGCCCCATAGTAACACGACCAGACATGCGGGGAAACGAGGATGACGCGATCGCCCATGTGGGTCGGAAAGCGTTCGAGGCCCCTGTTTTTCGTCTGTATTCTAGTGGGTGCCTAGGTGCCAGGGTGCTGTAAATGGTGTTATTCCGAATGTCTACCTACAGGCTACATTGAACCGAGCCCTTCATCCCATCGATTGCAATGTTCTCCTTCCTTTTACACCTCCTTTTGGCGGATCGGCCTTGACTCGAGGGTGCCAGAAAAGCGAGTTCGTTCTTTGCCCAGCTCCTCTGCGACACGCATGCAACAGTATGATTCCTCGAGAAGATCACCCAGTGACTGTATAATACTTTCCTGGGCATCTGGTGAGAGCCACGACCTGCTACGGGAATCTGGACTACCGGCTGTCGCCATGTTGCGGCCTCTTCGCTTGGCCATGACCCCAATTGTCGTCCCAAGATTGTGAAGACCGACATTTGAGCTATAGCATCGCGCAACGGACGAGGAGTCTGTCTGCTGTCTGGATCACTGTCCTGTAAATGGTAAACAATTGACCTCGCGGTTCCTACCCAATACGACGACATGCCAAATACCAAGGCAAAATCCGCACCAAGGACGAATCTTGTCAAGCGCGCTTGTGATGCTTGCAAGATTAGAAAGGTCAAATGCTCCGAGACGTCGCCATGTCGTGGGTGCGTCGCAAGTGGGATTGCCTGCACCTTCAAGCGCCTCCAGGCGACGCGAGGCCCAAGGGCTCTGCGTGCCAAGACGGTACAAAAAATATCTGCAGTACAAACCGCGCCGTCGGTCGGGTTATTACACGACAGCGACCAAGGCAATCCGCCCATTGATATCCAAGTGCCAGGCACATATCAATTCAACTCGGCTGAGCCTGTAGACCCTGGCCCTCAGCAAACTACCGGTCTCCCTCACGCTCTTGAGATCTATAGACAGAGACTCTATCCGATATGGCCTATAGTCAATGTGGATGAGCTGGTTCATGGCCTGGCATCAAATACACCTCTTTCGCATCTGCTGGCCACCAGCATCCGCCTGGCCACAGTTGCGCAACTTCGACTGGAAACGCTCTCGCCTGATGAGGTACCACGCACGAGCTTGGAAGATCATGACAACCAAATGAGCCTGGACGGCCTGCGGGTCGCCTTCTTTTTACACATATACCATGAGAACCAGACACCCGGAGGTGGAAAAAGTCTTCTCTACCTGAGGCAAGCAATCACAATTTCTCAGATGATGCGGCTGGAGCGCGAATCATCCTATGAAGGGCTGCCAGAGGCGGAACAGCAAATGCGGCGGCGTGTGTTGTGGCTGCTGTTCGTCACGGAGAGAGGAGTTGCCATGCTTCATAAACTCCCGGTGGTTCTGAAACCAGCCATCGTATTACCTACGCCCATCGGCGATGACCAGGCCCATGTGTTACCTGCTTTCCTGAAGCTGGTCAATTTGTTTTGGATCTTCGACCAGTCCGGCATCTTTGATATACTGCAGAATTCCGACTCGGATCTGTCCAACTTGAGCTCGACCGCAAGGGGCTGTCTGGGGCTGCTACAGGATCACCTCCAAGACACTGCAGTCGAAGTAGACTACGACTCAAGCAGCGACGTCCAGAAAGCAGATATTTTTGTTACCCGTCAATGGATGCGGGCGGTCTTGTGGCGCGCAGCTGTCAGGTTTGGGGTCGCCACCATGGCAAACAGCCCCATTCGCATTGCCAAAGAGTTCCTCAACTTCATGTCGCATCTACCAAAGACTGCCATTGAGGCGCATGGACCGACGATGGAGTTCAAAACCTACGATATCGCTACTGCAGTCATTGACGCCGTCAAGAGCAACATGTCTGTCAACTCAGCCGACCAGGTCGAAGAGGTGTTATTGGGTCTCCAGAAGATACTCTCATCCTCTCGTGGCGGCAACAAGTCGCTCGTCGCATCGCTGTACCTCAGAATGTCATCCATCACACCGAGTCCGGTAATAGATATGGAGAGCCGCGGACGCATAGAAGAACAGCCGGAAGACACGAACCACGACCCCAACAGAAGTCCTTTCGCTGGGTCCCTGCTGCTCCCATCAGCTTGGGCAGAACTCGAGGAGATTTTGGCGGACACCAACATTCTGGGAGCCTCGGGCTCCACGACGCCCAACTATCACTCGCTCGACCAACAGAACCAGCAGATGTCGTGGCCGCCGTTGGACTTTAGCACGCCGCTCGTTCGGACGCCTTCGCCGCTGACGCGCATGGTGTTTGAGCAGATTCGAAACAATAACGAGGAGACAGGAACTAGCGCGACGAAACAATGGCAAGGGACTGATTCATGAGAGGACACAGAGGAAATATCGATCACGGCTAATTCATATCAAAATCAGCAACTTTGGGTAAAGCGGCCAGAAGAAATCCGGTCGTTCAAACAATCAAAACAACCAATTGATACGAAAGTCTTTCCAAGTGCGCGAGTATACACAACTTTTGATGTCAAACCCGAGATCTTTGGATAAGGAGTCTTTTCCGTACATATTTGGTACACAGTCGACGAGAATTACATATTTTGAATGTCAACCGCTGTGCGTGTAGGCACGGAATACTGGTGCCAGCCATTGTGTAATGTACAAGTTGTATAATGCACGAAGTTCGCGGAGCGTTCTTCTTGACCTCTCTATGAAGCAATATCCTGACCGCATTTGCCGGCAAAGCCAGCGCCATCCACAGTGAACACGCCCCGTCTGAACGAATAATTTACAAAGGAGGCTATCCAGGTGCCATTCCGAGATGGTCAGCCAATCCGACGGCCTTTCGGACCACGAGCACGCAATACAAGATGCCCCACCCAAGACCAACCGCCCAGTCCCCGCTCCGCCGTTTTGGGGATGCAACTCCGAGAATTTCTCCATGACGCCTTTCAGACCGCAGATGTTGTGCTTTCTCTCTCTTTTTGATTTTTGTGTCTATTTCACTGCTTAAGCCGCCAGCCAATCCGGTTCTCACGTCTTTGTGTTAAACTCTTGCGTGATCGACCACTCCCTTGCTATCACCAACCTTGCTTCGCTCTACTAGGGTGCCACTACTATTCAGTCAATCGCAGCCATGGCTTGGGAAGAACCGAGAAAGACTGGCATGGTCTACCGCCGACTGGGCAACTCTGGCCTTCACGTATCGGCCATTGCCCTGGGTGGCTGGCTCACTTACGGTGGTCATGTCGAGGATGGTATGATCTGACCGTATAGTCACTGCGGCTCTGATGTCTGGGCTAACGTAACATGTCTGGCTTACAGAGAAGACCTTTGAGTGCATGAAGCAGGCTTATGACCTGGGTGTCAACTTCTTCGACACGGCTGAGAAGTAAGTCTTGCCTTACCTCTATAAAACCAATTGAATACAAAAAGAGCAAGGGACTGACTCATCATTCACAGCTACACGGCCGGCAAGTCGGAGATTGCCATGGGAAGGGCCATCAAGAAGTATGGCTGGAAGAGAAGCGATCTTGTGATCAGCACCAAGGTGAGAAGATTCAGCATGTCATTGTGATGGACGATCGACAGAAGGACTGACATGCGCCGATAGATCAACTGGGGAGCTGTAAATGGTGAGATCCTGGTCAACAACCACGGTCTCTCGCGCAAGCACATCATCGAGGGTCTCACGGCCTCGCTGGAGCGCCTCGACCTTCAATACGTTGATATTGTGTACGCACACAGACCGGATCGTCTGACTCCCATGGAGGAGACCGTCCGCGCTTTCAACTATGTGATCGAGAAAGGAATGGCATTGTAGGTTCCGTGTTCCACCTTATTCTCTGGACATAAATACTGATGTGAGTCTCGCAGCTACTGGGGCACCTCGGAGTGGAGCGCCGACGAGATCGCCGAGGCGGTCGGCATCGCCAAGGACCTCAAGATGATCGGCCCCATCGTGGAGCAGCCGCTGTACAACATCCTGGACCGCAAAAAGGTCGAGGGCGAGTTCCAGCGGCTGTACGCGCGCGTGGGCCTCGGCCTGACCGTCTTCAGCCCCATCAAGATGGGCCTGCTGAGCGGCAAGTACAACGAGGCCGTCGACGCGCCGCCGTCGGACTCGCGCTTCGGCGTCAGCCAGGACGGCTTCGCCGACTTCATGCGCTCGCAGTACGGCGGCGAGGACTGGCGCGGCAACATCGCCAAGGTCAAGGCGCTCAAGGCCGTTAGTGACAAGCTCGGCGTCACCCAGAGCCAGCTCGCGCTCGCCTGGTGCCTGCGCAACCCCAACGTCTCGTCCGTCATCACGGGCGCCAGCAGGCCCTCGCAGATCGTCGAGAACGTCAAGGCCCTCGACATCCTCGACAAGCTGACCCCCGAGGTCCTGGCCGAGATCGACGAGATCACTGGCAACAAGGTCGAGCTGGACCCTGCTAGACAGAGCTAGATTGGCCAATGTAGAAATAAAAGTTGATTAGAATGAATGTGTATTTCAATGGCCGATATTGTGTTAGGGTGGGCCTGTAAGAGATATGAGATGGATTCAACGGGATACTGGCTATTCGTGCACCGGTGCAAACAGCTATCTTGGTAAATTCTTGCCAACGTCAGCGTGTACTTTGAAAGACGGCAGGACGAAACTTCACATCTACCGAGGCGCCCGAAACCCAAACCGGATACAGAAAACTTATCACATTTTTATGGGTATCAAACAATGATTTCTTATAATCACAGAGATTGACCATCCATCAGGCTATCACAAATCCTTGCACCCGCGGTGTGGGCGCACCATCATCAAACACCATAACCACGCAACCCCACCTCCATTTCCCACTTCATCTAAGCATACGTCCGCGAAGATCTGATCCCGCCGCGCCTATACGCCAAGAACGACACGGCGACCAGCCCGAGGGCGACAACAAATCCCAGGAATTCGAAGACGTAGTCGGCCTGCGCGCGCTGGCAGCGGCCGATCAGGTCCGGATGCACCCCGTCGCTGTTCTCGTCGCGGCCGACGTAGCACCAGGGGTTACCGTTGTCGTCGGTGACGCAGCCGCCGTTGAGGATCTTGTTGTTGAAGCGCGCGGCATCGGATGCGTTATCGGCGGCGGTGCAGGATTTTACGGATTTCATGGCGAGGACGAGGGCCTTGGACAACAAAACGAGGTCAGTTTCAGTATAGGGTGGTAGTGGTGGGGAGGGGAGGGGGAACTCACGATGCCGCCGGCCAGGTAGAAGATGGAGGCCAGCGCATCCAGGACCAGCGTGGTGATCGGGGAAATCATGCTGATCCAGATGGAGGCCAGACCGATGTCGGACGCGATGATGCCAAAGGCGCCCGTGAAGCTTCCGAAAGACGTCTCGGAGGGCGGGCTGCCTTCCTTCTGCTGCTTGGCGAGGGTTACGGACAAGCCGAGGACGACTGCGCCGAAGAGGAGCTACAGTGAGAGGGATTGATTAGTTTTCTGATGAGCTGGGCGCGAATTTGCTGTGTTGTCAACACTTACTGCTACGACTCGCGAAGCGATTGCTGCGATTGTCATCATCTTGGCCAGCTAATCGTGTATTCGAAGCTTTCTATAAGATGACGTTTCTCTGCTGCGACAGAGCGGCGAGAACCTGTTGTGTGGTGATAAATTCTCGAACTTACTATTCTGGATAAAATAATTGAAGGATAAGAACACCACAGAAACCCGAAGGATCGTGAGCAAACAGCGCCATATTTAGATACTTTCTCAGCGAAAAACACCATCAGATTTCTGCTATGATCAATATAGTCATTGCGGCACGGATATTGTAGGCAGGGCAGGGCAGGGCAGATCCTGCTGCCTGGCTATGCTACCTCGTTGGAGTTCTCAAGAGACCAGGATGGTATGCTGTCGCGCAGAGGAAAAGAGCCCCGTCCCCTTGAATTCTTCTTCAATCGTGAATGGCTGTGTCGACCAAATTGTGACGTTGAAATATGCAGTACCGAGGCACGAATCCTATCAAGTCCAATGATCCTGCGGCTAGCCTTATGAAACAGCGCGGGCCGTTTGTGTTCACCCGCCAAAAGGGCAAGTGTGGGTTGGTGATGCTAAGAATATGCCTTGCTAGCAGGGGTACGGGGTATGCTGAAGGGAAAAGCGCTGTTAGCCCACCGCCGTGCGATCCATGCTAGCCACTGGACTTTGTTCATCGGTCCCGAGCCTTGGTATTATTATCACCATTCCGTTTCAAATACTGACATTTTCTTGTGCTTAGTTGGATCGCAATTGAGTACCGCGACCGAGAAACGAAAATATACTATAGATTTTGATGATCATGAACCCCAAATATGTTCACCGATTGAGGCACTGCTATGGATTTCGCACACTTAGATGCAATAGGCGGCTGCCAGCATCTTGTGCATTCCGCTATATAGAGAGTGATGCCTACGCGGGGGTGTCAGAAGTTCTTTCTCATCCGTATCAATAGTTTTGAATTACCCAAGACCGAGACTCTCATACGATCTCCGGCTGACGCGTTTATACCTATTCTTTGACTCAATTGTGATATGCTAAATAAGAGACGCCGGAAGCAAAGTCTGATCAACAGTTGGCATGACTCACATGGGGTTCTTTGATTGAGCGTGGCGGAGCAACCCATGCACCAAGAATCCTTCAAGAGCTGCTGAAGCCTAGATGGCCAATACTAAGATTAGCGATGATTTAAGCTTGTAATAAGTATAATAAGTGGACCTGTTCATTGTCTGCTCGATCATCCAATCTCTGTCAGCCTGCAGTCAAATAAACCCAAATGCTATTCATTGTAGTCAAGAACCTACAAGTCGAGGTAGAAATCTACCTGAGAGATTTCATGGTGCCACCAAGAGCTCGCACAACCAGCATGCTCTTTGAAGCTTGTCTCGACATGAAAGGTCCATCAAAACCAGGACACTGCTCACGCACAACTTACAAAGTTCCGTGGGGCAGCTGCATGTTTTTACTGGCGTCTTGCAATGCTGGTCATTCAATTTATTTGATTGATTTACTACACCTGCCCTTTTATATAGTAGTTCTCAATGACCGTTTCGTAACTTCAATCTGGAATCCCCATCATCTGTCATGTGGCGTCCGCCCCAGATACAAAATTTGACTGAGAAGCGATCGCAATCCCTTCCCAGATTCCATCTCCAAGGCGTTGCCATTTCGTGTCGTACAACATTGGCTCCAGCACAGCGCGACCAATGCCAAATTCGAAAAGTCTCTTGAATGCATGGGTGTCCATCCGCTACCCCTCACTCCCGCTTCGCATCAACCTTGGTATTGCCATTGTGACTCAAGATGCTTGATTCGCATGTTCTGTCTTCAATATTGACAAAGAAAATATCTCCAGCCAATGGTAAAGAGATGTGCCTGGCTGTTTTGGACTACGGCAGCTCGGCAAATACTCAATCTACCATCGATGAGACATGACCTGCATGAGATCTCAGTTTCTCACCTTCTACACGAGCTTGGCAGATGCAAATGCAGGCATCACTCGTCCATCAATTCTGTATGCGGAAATCTTTTGCCAGAATTGCTTCTTGTTGCGCCGGTCTACAATGACTAAGTAGAAGCATCTGGGCTGCCTAAAAACAAAAATATGGACAGTCCTGCGTGTCGCTTCAACTCTGTTCCAGTCGCTAGTCTCGGTCGATAGCTCTGGTTTCTCAACAAAAATGGTCGCAAGCCCTCTAAAGCGTCTTTCCCTCATCTATCTGGCGACGAGTGTGTCATGTTTACCCCAGCCTAAGCACCAATGGCAGAGCCGCGAGATCTCAACTGGCGACGTGGCTGAGGCGTACGATTTCATCGTAGTCGGAGGTGGTCAATCCGGTCTCGTGGTCGCCAATCGCCTCTCCGAGGATGCGAATAGTAGGTCAGATTCCAGCAAGAGAATGCTACATCGTCTGACTACAGAAAGATACCGTGCTCGTGGTTGAGTACGGATACTTCGATAATCGACCCGAACAGCTCGATCCCTACAGCGTCGGGGGTCTGATCAATTGGCCGAAGTACAACATGTGCAACGTGACGTCTACGCCGCAGGCCGGGCTGCTGGGCAACACCGTTCAAGCCCTGGCCGGTGCAGTCGCGGGCGGCGGCTCGACCGTCAACGGCATGTTGTTGACACGCGGGTCTGCCAACGATTATGACATCTGGGCCAAGCTCAACGACGAGCCAGGTTGGGGGCTCCAAGGTCTACTGCCTTACTTCAAGAAGGTAGATACTGAATTCGTTTGCCCAGGTATAGAGTGCTCACAGATACATGCGACAGAGTGCGACATTCCAAGAACCCCTTCCGGAACTAGCGCACGATTACAACATTGCCTGGGATCAAAATGCATACGGCCAGGGTTCTCCAATTCACGAAAGCATTGCTTCATACCAATTCCCTGGAACATGTCGGTCCCTCCCATTTTGCTTTAGGGATGCAAACTGACGATTGGAATAGTACCACAATGGAAGGGCATGGAAGAAGCCGGCCTCACACCTCAGACCGAAGGCGCGGGAGGCATAGTATATGGAATATTCTGGTTTCCTGTGAGTAGGAGCCTCATGAGCCGTAATACTCCCCGTTGCAATGCTGAAGTTGACAGAACGCGATCGTTAATGAAACAGTCACGCGTTCATACGCCGTAAGGGGCTACTATACGCCAGTGGCGGATCGTGCGAATCTTCATCTCTTGACGGGACATCGTGTCAACGAGATCACCTTCGATGCGAACCGATTGGAGCCAATGGAGTCCACATAAAATCGCGCGAGGATTCTGGCAATGCAGAAGTGACTTCCGTCAGAGTCAATAAGGAAGTAGTTCTCGCGGCCGGCGCCCTCCACAGTCCACAGATTCTCCAAAGAAGTGGTACGTGACTTTTGACGCAGTGGCAATGGACATGTTCATTGCGAAATGCCCCCGATGCGACGCGCATGGTACAGTCTGCTGATAATTCGATAGGAATTGGGCCCTCATCAGTGCTCACGGAAGCGGGAATCAAGGTTTTGGTCGATCTGCCTGGTGTGGATAGCAATCTTCAGGACCACCCAGTGTCTGGAGTCTCCTTTAATTGTGCGTCAACGTCCCAGCTCGAAATATAGATACTGATTCGGCTTAGATACGAGGGATTTCGATCCCAATCCCGGATACATGCTTGCCAACTCGACTTTCATCGAATGGGCTCGGGGTATATGGGCGGAAAACCGGACTGGTTCGACTCACATACCCGAGAACTTACTTAGGTGCAGATGTCTAATCATGGCACAGGTCCATTCGCCATAGTTTCGAGCAACACCATATCTCTCATACCTCTATCACAGCTCATGCCCGATTCATGGATTTCCGTCGTCGAGACATTGCAAAACCAAAATTCTTCCGAATTCCTACCAGCTTCTTACACAACAGAACAACTAGCCGGGTTCGAGGTTCAACGCCGTCTCTTCCTAGACTCACTGCAGCGTGAGGACAACGCTGTCATCGAGATCCCCTTCAACGGGTCGTCGTGGTTCGCGACCGTCGGCACCAAGGGCATGAGCCGGAGCACCCTCCACCTGGACCCAGCGGACCGCTACGCGGAGCCTATGCTCGACTTCGGCATGTTCCGGAACCCGATCAACGTCCGCTTCATGGTTGGAGCCATCGAGTTCGCTCGCAGGTGGCACGAGACGCCCGAAATGGCCGACACCTTTGGCCCCATGGCGGCGGTGCAGCCGGCGGCCAATATTACCGACTACGCGGATCTGGAGCAGATCGTGCGTAGCAGCACTTCGGGGACCATTGGGCACATCTCGGGGGCGTCGTCGGGACGGACCTCCTCGTGTATGGGGTGAGTGGGCTCAGTATTGCGGATGCTTCGATCCAACCCATGATACCTAGTGCGCATCTCTGTACGACTGTGTACACGGTCGGCGAAAAGGTAAAATTCTTCATGCAGAGATTTTGGTGGTTCGGGAGACTGAAATTTCCGGCCAGGCCGCAGATTTGATCAAGGCCCGCCATGGTTGTTGATCGGCCCCGAGTGGTGGTATTTCTCGCACTATTCCGTTTCAAAAACTGGCATTTTTCATGTTTTTCCCTGTCGCTGGGACGGAGACTTTGTCCCCGCCCGGGACAGCTTTCAAGGCGACCAGGCGGACTGCGCCGAGCATATCAAATATCTCCCAAAGAGAAAGAAGGTTACTTATGAGACGCCATTTTTGCCGGATCTGAGCCATGATTGACAAAGATTGACAAAGCTATTGTAAAGTGGCTGACGGGCATCGCATTTCGTCATGTATGCGGGAGCTATGTGCAAGTCCGGCTATGTGATGGCGGCAAAAGCTAGAGCCGACTTGCTTTTGACCAGTATCGTTGGAATCACCGGTCAAGAACCAATCTATAGCAGAAGAAATTGTGACTAGCTTCATTAATTGTCGAATGTGGTGTAAGTCAAGATGTAGTGTTTTGTATGGTAATTCTCCGTGCCCTATAGACTATTGCACCAGGTGACCATCCATGGTCAAACATCATCCTTTAATCATTCAAAATATCTGCCTTGTTTGTGTCTTTACAGTTGCCACTTGGTGGCATCTTGAAAGTGTCAAACAGTCCGGGATAGTTGCTGTACCAACAGGTGCACGTGTTTTTGAGCGGACTCGAATCACCACCGATTTCGCTCACATCCGTTTGATTGCAGGTGAAGTCCCCATTATCCTTGAAGTAGGCATCGTAAGGGTCCAAATCGTTACTGTGACGCATAATGGTGTAGACAATGCATACATCCTGTAACTGGCCGCCTGTCTTTGCAGTCGTAGTTCCAGTTTGGCAGCCGTTGAGAATCTGGTCGAAGCGCTGTGTGCAGTGGTCGAGCTTCTCCCGGTCGGTGGTGCCTGTCGTAAACTGGGAAAATCCGATGCAGGTATCATTGGTGAACTCCATCCCCAGCCACAGCAGATCTGTGGTGCCGGATAGAGTGTAGTTCGCCGTCACGCCTATGGCCTTGCCTCTGCCGTCACTTGTGAGGCCCGTGCCCACCGAAACCGGTGGCACAAGAACCGTTTTCCAGAACATCTTGTCGCCGCAGAAGGTCTGTATATGACCTTCTGTCGATGCCTGGTCGAATCCAGGGTCCTTGTCACTGGAGCAAGTCGGAGTCGGTAGACTTGTCCCTGCACTACTGGGCGTGCCAGTCGCACTCGCGTACTGAGAACTGATGGAGGCGGAAATACTAGCTGCTTGTATGTCCCCGCCGAACTTGTCGCCGCAGCCAGGGTATGTGATATCATCTGGTGGATCCTGCTCGTCGCCATCAATCAAGTCCGTATCCAAACTTTGTGTGTCATCAGACTGTGGCTCCTCGTGCGTTCGTGTATCCCGAGGCTCCTTCTTGGGCTTCTTCCGGCCTGGACTGGGCGCGCTGGGGTACTGATTGATTTGGCCCTCGATATATTTTGCCAGAGCGAAAAAGGCATAGTTATCCGCATTGCGCTGCGTGAAGTAGCCCGAGTACTGAGGATCCGGATCGACCCAGTTCCTCAAGATCCTACAGTTGTAGGGACCGTATGCCTCGTACCAAACCCCCTTCACGCCTGGAGTGTCATAGTTCACCTCCAGGTCAGACACGAAAGGGCTTTTACCATCATCATTAGCACCGGCGTTCATGAAATAGTCCAGGTGCGTCACTTCGTGAAAGAAACAACGTGCTCTGTTATCCCATCTTGACAGGTCCTTCTTTTGGGTTGCCGGTAGATTCTTCCCTCGCGAAATGGCGTCAGCAAAGGTATCCAACTTGAAAAAGTCGTTACAGAAAGTTATGCGACTGTATCGGCCATCGTCAGGGGTGGGATCGCTGAAGGCCTGTAACGTTTCACTGCCACCGCCGACCGGGGCGGAGCCGTCAGGGCAGTTTCCAGTGTTTGGTTTCGCATCGCCGCATCTGTTATCGGGATCGGAGCTGTCTTTTCCAGTTTTGCTATCACTGCAACGGATCTGAGACTAGTTAGCATGTTCAATACTACCAAAATACCAAATCACATTCTCGATATAATGAAATCATGTTTAATCAGACAATAGCACGTACCTCAATCCAAAGCTGTCTCCAGCTCAACCATGGTGGTTGCCATGTCCAGGAATAAGAATACACTTGCTGGGCTGCTTGGAAGATCTCTATGGAATCCGTTAGCGATTTTCCATCCAATGGTGGAAACCATTGGACTGACGTTGAATCTCTTTGCGTGTATTGTCGGGAATTCGATTCGGCCCAGAGGCAGAGGCAGGACCCCAGAAATCCGTTGCCGCCGGGCTGTCCCAAGCAATATTGTTATAGACCGATAGTTGATTGGCGAGGGTGTAGAGATCATTATAAGCCTCTTGAATTTGCTTCGTTTCGTCACTGGTGCAGCCCTTCCAACCAAAGAGGTGAACACCTCTTATATTTTCCGTCGTGAGGTTGTTTCCGCTGGCATCTTTGAGGTCGGGATACGGAGGGAAAGGGTCTTTTGAAAAGTCGGGAGCGAAATCCCAAACGGTAGAGTATCATAAACAACTGTAGTGAGAGATACAAGCAGTAGCACCCTCAGTGTTTTAAATATTTCAGGAGTCAACATCTTAGATTCCGATCCAATAACAAGAACGATATTCACAATGGTAAACGCGTTTCTAGAGAAGAACTTGATAGTGCATACGGCATAATCAACCCTTTTTTATATTCCATTCGAGTCAAAGTCCTAGATCATGTTCTATCTTCCGCAAATGATTCGATTCTATTGTTTCTCCGGAGCAACCTACAACTTTCCAAGCCTTACGATAGAATTGTTGTTGCAACGTCATAACCCAATCGAACGTGGCCGACATGACCCATGGCTGTCACTTTAGACTTCTTCAAAATCATGATACTGTGACTTCTAGTATAGCCTTGTAGTTTAAAATAGAAACACGACCAATTTTTGAGGTCAAGCTATGAAAGACACTGAGCTGGAAAATCCAACACAACGCCTTGGCTTTGTGGCTGTGCCGTCTTGTGCCGTTCTTGAATGGTTACTTGCCCTCAATATGTAACGCAGCCTCTGGCAGTCTGATGCGAATCATTCTAACTCGTATATCTGATTGGAACTCGGGCTTCAGCCGCCGCTGTATTATGGTGCTCCTAGTTGAGGGATTGTAGCCGCGCCGGGATTGAGGTCTCGGCGGCCAACATAACGGTGAAATGGCCCTCATTATCAATCACTCTGAGTGTGATTCCATCTTTGGATGACGTATCTTCGCAGCCGTGCCGCCAACCTGGGATGGAGGATCACCAACATTGAGCAATTGTAGTGACTTTACCCCGCTTGTCCATCACCTGATTGAGCTTCCTTCCTTCCATCCTCATCCTCATTTCTCCTTCAGCATATCCTTGATCGAAATCCGAGTATTCGGCTGCTTGTATTCATCCATACATCATAATGCGCACCCCGAAGCACCTCCACAATCCTGATTACAAGCGCCATCACTTGGGGCAATCTGGAAAGCGCCCCAAGCGGCAGGCCAACAATCGTACCGTCTTCACCGACGACAAAACATTTCTGTGGGCTTGGCCATCACGTGGTGGTCTGATCGTCCTTGGTAACGTTACCGCCTTGGATTTCACCTTCCTAGGCCTCGATCCAGTGAACCCGCCGGCGGCTCGGAACCAGGATCAGGACGCTGAAGACGTGTTCTGCCAGCTATTGCTGCGCCTCGGCGCAAAATGGTACGACAGTGTCGATCGATATGGCTTCGTGGCCAACGTTTGCGCCGACGAGGAACCCCAGCTTTCAGCACTCGAGGCGGGGGACGAGGCAGATTTGACTTTGATGGAGAGACGCTGGGTCAGCGTCGGTTGGCCTAGTGAAGGCAGAGGTGACTTTTGGGTCGCCGAGTATGATCAAGCTCTTTACAAGATACTCGAACCAAAGAATATGTTACCTTCCGAGGCTTCACAGGTGCATCTCGCCCGGACCATGGATGAGAAGTGCGCGATCCTTCAGGGGCTAGGCGCGAGACATTACCAGAGCATCAAAGAATATCAGGGTGCTGCTTGTCTGAATGCTTGGGAAGAGAAGACATCAGGAGAGGTTGGACCGTTGGTCAAGCATTCGATTACTTCGTTCTACGTTGTATGAGACTACCGCCACTATCACTAGCCACCTGCGGCAAATGGGCTTACGTGTAGCATTGGCTCAAGTCCACGGGAGGGGACACGCATTGCCTGCTCATCTGAAATAAGCTTGAAGTATAAGGGGACTAGGTTCACATGGAAACACGGGTATATTGCGCGAGACTGGCCAGTATCCGCCCACCCGACGTCAAACTTCAAATGCCTTATGAGCCCAACTTGTGTGATGAAGTGCAATTGGAGTTGAAGTAAGTATTCGAGCATCTACAGCAATGTACATATTAATCTTTGACGCGACGATATGTAGGCTGGGCAATGCATGCACATATCATTCAATGGCGACTTTCAAGCGAGCCGCTTGAATTCAGGCGGTGGCCCACGCACACATGAGTAACACATATTTCCATCGATCAAATCCGTGTAGCATTGAGACTACTCTGGAACCCCATGACTAACTGCAGATGCAAACTCTGCCTCCACCACAACAATCTTCCAATCTCCCCCGGCTTTCAGAATATCCTAATACTCGCGCTCTAGTAGCCGCCTCTGTGGTGGTGCTTGGTCACCGTGACCGTCTCGACGACGGTAAAGTGGCCCGTGGCCGTGGGGCGGCCGGTGACCGTGACGGTACTCGGGTCCTCGATACAAGAGCAGACGGAGCTCTGCAACACGGCGTCCAGGGACTGCAGGCTGACGAACGCGGCACCGGCGCCCGTCGACACGGGGATGGGCACGTGCGTGGTGAAGGGCGTGACGGTGGGCAGGGTGATGGTGGGAATGTCCGAGGTCAGCGCGTCCGCCAGCGAGGACAAGGCGCTCGTGACCGCTGGCAGGTCGCTGCTGAGCGAGGAGATGAGCGAGGACAGGTCGCTCGTCAGGTCCGAGGCGATCGGGCCCAGGTCGCTGGTGAGAGAGCCGATCAGGGAAGAGAGGGCGGCGGTCGGGTCGAGGATGGTGGGCAGCGTGATCGTGGGGTCCGCCACCGTGATGGTGGGGAGCGACGTGGGCAGCGAGATGAACGTGTCCGACACGTCGACGCTGATGGTCTCCGGGGGCGGGGCCGGGTACCACGTGCCGTCGGGGGTGTCGCCCTCTCCAGTGCCGTCGTCATAGTCATCGCCGTCGTCACCATCGTCGCCGTATGGGCTGCCGCCGTAGCCTGGGTTGTTGTTGGTGTAGCCGCCACCGTTGTCGTGAGGGCGAGGGTCGAAGTCGGGCCCGTGAGGACGGCGGCCGTAGTCTGGAGATCGGCCCCCGAAGAAGTCTGGGTTAAGAACGCCTCTCTTGGCCACCTTTGCAATGGGGGTGATGGTGGCCGTGACGGGATCAATGGTCTGTAGATAATTGTTAGCCATCACGTAGCTTATAAGATGGCAGGAAAAGTGCGGCAACTGACCAAAGTCGGATCGACCAGACTGCTGAAAACAGTGACGGTGTGCGTCTTGGTCGTGAAGCCATCAGTGATGGGAGTCACGGTCGCTGTGGCTGTGCCAAGTGGGAACTTGGAAGAGCAAAACTCCTGGGCCGGTTCAAAGTTGGTCAGCTGGGGGATGATGCCAAAGGAATCCAGCTGGCAGAAGAGGTCCTGCTTGGGAATGATGAGTGCCTGCACAGCAGCGAGGGGCAGGATGTTTGCCAGAAGCATGGAACGAGTGGGAGCCATTGTCGATGATGGTGAGTAGTGATTTGTGAGTTGAATGAGTGAGTGAGTGTTTGTTTGTAAGTGAGCGTGTAAGCGAATGAGATGAGATGGAATGCCGATGGATGATTGTTGAAAGGCGGCGAGAATCAGGACTATATGTACTCATCGAGAGCATCACCTCAAGGCCTTGTTCCTCGCCAACATGAACCCGGACTACAATACGGTGTTTCAAGGCCGTGATACCAGTCTTGCTATACCGCTGGTAACGCGCCACCAGGGGTGAAAGTCCCATAAGAGAATGTGAGCACGTGAGCATAGTTCGTGATGTTCTCTGACTGCGGCCGAGGCCCGACTGTCTCGTTTCGAACCAGCGATGATCACACATATAGTTTTGGTCTTTTTGAGCAAGACGGCATACTGAGTCTTTGTATCTAATTTCCACAGAATCCATGGCAGCACGGCTCGATGTCGATGTTGGGCGGAATATCGCGCCTGCAATTTCGCGGAGCGGGTTTGTCTCAAACTCAAAGAAGCAAAAACGTTCTCACGACCGCATCATAATCATCGAATGACAAGCAATATGGACTTTTTCGAGAAGCAAGGAAGTTCCCCAGACGGACGGGACTTGCCAATAGTCTCACTTTTGGAGGAACAGACTGCCCATTAGAGCCAGTTTACGGAAAGACGCCAGGGGAGAAGAGTCGAATCACCCAATCATGGCCTGACGCTGCGATCACGGAACCCAGGGTATGGCCTGTGATGGCATTATCTCGAGTCATTCGTGGCCAAAGAGGCACTGGAGTTCAATAATTCATCGCTGATCTCACATATGAAGCAATTCGACGATCCCTCTGCTCAATGTGGACATACATGCACAGTCGCGACACGTATGGGTGTTTGTATGTATTACTTCTTGTATGTTGCTTCAGGGCTTCCTTGTGCAACGGCATGTCTTCCACATACATGACCTCAAGGGATAATGTGGAATATGGTTATGGAAGAATAGAAGCCACTGGCTAATTGTTCAGTGTGCCAATGTGCCATACTGATCATAAAATAATGATTATACTGATCCAAGGGATGCAAAGTCTCACGCGACTTTTGGTAACCCCATCAGCGGATAGGATAGGTGGGCCCGAAGCTTCAGCGGCTTCTAGTGCCCGGAAACAAGGCCGGCAACGGCAACATACGGCCTCGCGACAAGAACGGAAGTGGCTGATACGTTTACGGACAACCTAGGGTAGCCGTTGGAACCCTATTTCTTATTTGCGTGTCTTTTGAGCCTCAGAATCGCCGACTTTGAATGACTCGAGCTCGTCGAGGTCAAAAAGTTCCATTCTTATTCGCTGAAAATGGTCATCAACCAGACTTGGCAGGACGCGGGCGAGTGTTGCGAGAGCGGGCCTCTACCGAGAATGACGTGGATATGCCCATGCGGCAGCTCTTGATCGTGACATGGTTCCTGCCGAAGAGCCGTCGAAGAATCGTCTTTCCGTCGTTGAAGGCTTCCACAGATAACGAGGAGAAGTGAAGAGATGGAAGGATCGTATGAGTTGGTGTTGGGCCATGGTAGTAATGCTACTATGGATTAGGGCTTACGTGTAACGTGGTGAACCCGCATCAGTGCGCCAAATGCACCTGTCCCCTGTCGACCGCTTTGAACATGGGGGCCTTTCTTTCACCTGAAAAGCAGCCAAGTCTGTCCGAAGCAGCCAAGTCTGTCCGCTATCTCGCCCACCCTCGATAACGTGTTCCTCTTATTGCGATCTTCCGCGCGAATTGATTCCCAATACTCCATATCTGTCAACGCGTCCAATACACGAATCTCTTTACACCATCTCCACTCCCTGCTGCTTGACAATGTTTTCTTGGCAGGGACTATGGAGTCTTTTACTGCAGACGATCGTCTCCTCTCCATCTCTCCATCGTTGACTCGTAAGCCTAGAGTTCTCGCCCAGTGCCACAAGTGACAGGACAGCGACATCGCCTCTTCGAGCCATCGATCACACCTCGGCTCGGATTTGCCCACGTGGCCTCTGCATCCGACACGTAGGATATAATAATAACAGCATCACTCCCACCAAGAAAAGTCATGACTAATTCCTCCGTGCGAGCGACTTGACCTGCATTTCGATGATGACTTGATCTCGGACCTGCCTCTTCCGCACAAGTGGCAGAGATACAAAAGAAGGGCCATCTTGTAATACGAAGAGGATGCCGAAAGGGTGGGTTAGACGATAAAGTTTAGCACTCGTCCCACCGCCAAGGGACACCAAGGGACACCAGGGACAGCCGAACTGGCGCCAGAAAAAAAGAATGGGATGCGAAAACAGGGGGATCGACCCCCGCTGATAACGGTTCTGTATACCAACGCTCACACTAGTTTAGCTGGGAGCAGACAAACGATGCAACCGATTTCGACATGCGTTCGCCTCATGCGCGCCACAGGGACAGCCTACAGGAGGGCTGGAGGGGGAAAGGTGGCGGCGGCGCTGAGTTGGCAGTTTTGGGCGGCCCGCCATCGCCGGCGCCTTCTTTTCAACAAATAGGCTACTGTAAATTTAATTCTCCTATTGATCCTTCCATGTCGCTTAACATGGTGCATGCTTAATCAGACGGTCAGATGCAGTCATGGTCAATAAATAATACTGTTGAAGACCAGCCTAGCTATGCGCAGAGTGCAGAGCGCAGATACGGGCACCTACAGGCACCTACAGACTTCGTACAGTACAGGCAATTCACGTGAGCTTGAGCTGAGCCAAAAAGAACCCTCGAGGTTTCGTGTCGATGGCCTGTCAAGCCTGTGAAAGAGGCGCATCCAAGATAACCTTAGATTTGCCCTCGGTATTGATGCCAAGACTGGGTAACGAGTTTATCTCAACTATATTAATACCTTTAATATACGGCCAAAGCGTGGCATCGTGGCATCGCCTTGCTAATAAAAACCACTTGCAGTGCAACCTACTGATCGGTATCACTCTGCGATGGCGGTCTGTTTTCTGACAGGGGACCAAAAGTGCGTGATCACAGCTCGCTGCTCTTTGCTGCTCACTGCTGATGACCTTGGACATGGATCGGTGCCAAAAATGCAACTTCACCTCACCTGAATTCTTGCAGACAGTATTGGATATTTTTATTACGCCTCCGAATGCAGCAGAATGGCTGGCTGATACCGAAGTCGCTGACCGTTCACAGGAACGTGGGATTGAATGTAACCCGGATCGTTCAATTATTCTTGGCATGAGATCCCTATTGACGGAATTGGAGTCGGACGAGATTTCAGCGCACGTCAGCTCGGCAGCTTCCGAGTAGCGAGAGAGGTACGAATATGCATCTCGAAGGAGGAGACCCGAATGCAGCAAACACACCACCGATTCTCGTTCGGGCTGCTTGCCACTCTGGCTCTGCAGCTCAGCCTTCCGCCAGCCGAGATGAAGGAGTCTTCGTATCGGTGCGCGCCGGCGCTGTACTAATTACATTGTCCAATGGAGTTGTGTGCCGATCAGGCCCCTAGGCAGTTAGTAGCGCCGTGAGATAGCTCATGAATGGCAGATCTGCCTGCATATATTCGCCCAGGATGCCGGCGCCGTTCTAGCAATCCCGGCAACAAATCATCCCAGGTAGGGCCCCAGAGTTTAAAGTACCCCCTCACCGTTAAGAGGAAAAAAGTACCATGACTGCAGGGGCCTCCAAGCTGTATTATGGGATGAAGCGAATGGCGATTCCGGGTTCTCGTCGTGCTGAGCCGGCAGCCAGCATCATCCGAGCCCGCTAGTGCTAGGTAGAAGGACTTTCGATTTTCTAGTTATAATAAGAAAGGCGGCTCTCCCACTCCAGCCCTGGAGGCGGATGTTGTCGAACTGCCAGGCCCAACAAGAGTCTTGAATCTCACTTGAGCCCACCACACTCGTTTGTGCTTCGTCTATCCTGTCTTCACCCCACGCTCGTTCATCAACATGGTTCGCTTCCTCAGCGGTCTGGCCTCCGGGCTGGCCCTCGCTCGCTCGGTGTACGCGGTGGACATTGATCAAGAGTCCAGTCAGGGCATCCCGGACACTGGCCTGGACACGTCGAGCTGGACGACTGGCGAGCTTCCCGATATCGACGACATGGTCACAGTCAACGACTTCCAGATCGCCGCCAAGAACTTTCTCTCGTCGAAATACTACACACAATACCGTACCGGTGCCCTCGATGAGACGAGTGAGTGAACCCCTTCGAGGTATCCACTGTATCCCAATGAATGTTTGCTGACCCGGGTTTGCATCGTACAGCTTATATTAATAATCTGGAAATCTTCCGGAAAATCATCTTCAACGGATACGCCTTCCAAGACGTATCGGGCCTGAATCTCAAGTACGTTTGTAATGCCGATCCCGCTAGTATACGAGGTCCGCGTTCTTGACTATTCCCCCGCTAACTTGTTATAAACAGCACCACCATATTGGGCTACAACTTCTCGGCCCCCTTCTTTATCGCCCCTGCCGCTAACGCAGGCCACGCCAACGACGGCGCCGAGACGAACCTGGTCAAGGCCGCCGCGTCGGCCGGCATCCTGTACGTCCCGTCCATCTCGGCGACGCAGTCCGTCCAGACGATCGGCGCCGCGGCCGCCGACGGCCAGGTCATGTTCCACCAGGAGTACCTCTGGGCCAACACGTCGCGGGTCGAGGACGAGCTGGCGCAGATCGAGGCGGCCGGGTTCAAGGCCATCTTCCTGACGGTCGACAACACGGGCATCGGCGGCATCCGGGACCGGTCGCTGCGCTTCAGCTCGGGCAGCGGCGACACGGGCCACAGCCTCGACTTCACCGTCGACTCGCTCACCCGCCTGCGCAACATGACGTCGCTGCCCATCGTGCCCAAGGGCGTCAAGACGGCCCGCGACATCAAGCTGTGCGCCGACCTCGGCTTCGACGCCGTCTACATCTCCAACCACGGCGGCCGCGTCGTCGACGGCGCCCCCACCGCCGTCGAGGTCCTCCTCGACCTCCACGCCAACTACCCCGAGGTGTTTAACCAGATCGAGATATACGCCGACGGCGGCGTGCGCCGCGGCACCCACGTCCTGGCGCTGCTGGCCCTGGGCGCGCGCGCCGTCGGCCTCGGCCGCCCGCCCATGTTCGCCAACGTCTTCGGCCAGGAGGGCGTCGAGGCCATGCTCGACATCCTCCGCACCGAGCTCGTCACCGAGATGCAGCTGCTCGGCCAGACCGACGTCGACATGTGGCGCGGCAACACGACCTTTATCAACACCAAGAAGATCGAGGTCGACTACTTCGGCGCGCCGCTGTCAAGCTTTACGCAGATCAACTACTAATGTGGAGGGCTGTATAATGATAATTGTATATAATTTAGTAATGTGAAGCGAAATATGCACACACTTACAACATGCATTGTCTCAGGTTGGCTGCGTCAGTGCATCCTGAAGTCCTGAAGAGTGATCGCCGGTGCTCGTAATGATCTGGGTTTCTTTCCAAAGTGTGAGGCTGGAAACCAATCAAGTCGAAGCTCGTGTCCAATGCCTAAAAGGTTCATGCGAGACAGTAGCCAATAGGAAAAGCAATGACTCCAGCGATGGGCAGGTATAATCGCCAGACAGGCGACATGGCTATACGATGTAGACGCCAGAACAAAAGCATGGCCAATTGGATATCCCGCCTTCCGCTCTGTTTGGGGGGGGGGGGGG